>WNWK01038034.1:0-18155 GCA_009830355.1 Cherax destructor | reverse complement strand
ATCGAAATATATATATATATATATATATATATATATATATATATATATATATATATATATATGTCGGCCGATTAGGTAAAACTTCGATTTTGGCTTTAAATAGCAACGCTCACCTTCATATAGGATAAGCGAAAATTTGTGTATGCAATAATTTCGCAAAAATCATTCTGAACATAAAGAAAAATATATTTCATTGTGTTTGTTTATTATTAAATTATTGTTAACGTATCTAAAATATATTTATTTGGGGTTAGGCTAAATTAAATTGCGCTTGTTGTAATAAGGTTAGGTAGGTTTTCAAAGTTTCTCTTGGTACAAAATAAAATTTTACATTAACATAAATGATAAAAATATAGCTTTAAACATATAAGAGAATTTTTTAGAAAGGACTTAATTTAAATGAGTTCTTGCACTGACAGTTTACTAATCGCGACATATATATATATATATATATATATATATATATATATATATATATGTCGTGCCGATTAGGTAAAACTTGGATTTTGGCTTAATAGAACGCTCACCTTGCCATAAGACAAGGAAAATTTGTGTATGCAATATTCCCAAAATTTATTCTGAACATAATAAAAAAAAATATATTTCATTGTGTTTGTTTATTATTAAATTAATGTTAACGTATCAAAAATATATTTAGTTGGTAGGCTAAAAGAAATTGCGCTTGTTGAATAAGGTTAGGTAGGTTTTCAAAGTTTCTCTTGGTACAAAATTATAAATTTACATTAACATAAATGAAAAAAATATATCTTTAAACGTATAAGGAAAATTTTAGAAAGGACTTAATTTTAGATGAGTTCTTGCTTAATTGACCAGTTTTACCTAATCGGCACGACATATATATATATATATATATATATATATATATATATAATGTGTGTGTGTGTGAGTGTTTGTTTGTGTACTCACCTAGTTGTACTCACATAGTTGTGGTTACAGGGTTGAGTAACAGCTCCAGCTCCTGGCCCCGCCTCTTCACTGGCAGCTACTCGGTCACTCTACCCGTTCCATGAGCTTTATCATTCCTCTCCTTAAAGCTATGTATGGTTCCTGCCTCCACCACATCACTTCCCAGTCTATTCCACTTCCTGACAACTCTGTGACTGAAGAAATACTTCCTAACATCCCTGTGGTTCATCTGAGTCTTCAACTTCCAACTGGGACCCCTTGTTGCTGTGTCCCACCTCAGAACATTCTGTCTCTGTCCACATTGTCGATTCCTCTCAGTATTTTATATGTCGTTATCATATCCCTCTATCTCTCCTGTATATATATATATATATATATATATATATATATATATATATATATATATATATATATATATATATATATATATATATATATATATAATATATATATATGTTTGTTTGTGTATTTATTTTTATTTATATATAACACATCGGCCGTTTCCCACCAAGGCAGGGTGACCCGAAAAATAAAAAAAAACTTTCATCATCATTCACTCCATCACTGTCTTGCCAGAGGCGTGCTTGCACTACAGTTATAAAACTGCAACATTAACACCCCTCCTTCAGAGTGCAGACACTGTACTTCCCATCTCCAGGAATCAAGTCTGGCCTGCCGGTTTCCCAGAGTCCCTTCATAAATGTTACACGCTCACGCAGCTTGCTGGAAGTCCAAGCCCCTCACACACAAAACCTAATTTACCCCCTCCCTCCAACCTTTCCTAGGCCGACCCCTACCCTGCCTTCTCTCCACTACAGATTTATACACTCTCGAAGTAATTATATTTCGTTCCATCCTCTATACATGTCCAAACCATCTCAATCACCCCTCCTCAGACCTCTGGATAATAGTTTTGGTAATCTCGCACCTCCTCCTAATCTCCAAACTACGGATTCTATGCATTATATTCACACCACACATTACCCTTAGACATGACATATCCACTGCCTCCAGCCTTCTCCTTGTTGCAACATTCACACCCATGCAAGAGCATTGGTTTAACTATACTCTCATACATTCTCCTCTTTGCTTCCATGGATAATGTTCTTTGTCTCCACAGACTCCCCTCGTTAATTATATGATTCACCTCATCATTCATAGACCCATCTGCTGACATGTCCACTCCCAAATATCTGAACACATTCACCTCCTCCATACTCTCTCCCTCCAATATAATATCCAATCTTCCGTTATCATTTTTTTCCCTCATCACCTTACTCTTTCCTGTATTCACTTTTAATTTCCTTCTTTTACATACCCTACCAAACTTATAAACCAACCTCTGCCACTTCTCTTCAGAATCTCCCAAAAGCACAGTGTCATCAGCAAAAAGCAACTGTGACAACTCCTAATTTGTGTTAGATTCTTCATCTTTTAACCCCACACCTCTTGCCAACACCCGAGCATTCACTTCTCTTACAACTCTGTCTATAAATATATTGAACAACCACGGTGACATCAAACATCCCTGTCTAAGGCCTACTTTTACTTGGAAATAATCTCCCTCGTAAAAACTTTTCACCGCTTTCAGTAACCTACCTCCTATTCTATACCTTTGTAACATCTACCACATTGCCCCCCTATCCACCCTATCATATGCCTTTTCCAAATCCATAAATGCCACAAACACCTCTTTACCCTTATCTAAATATTGTTCACCTAAATGTTTCACTGCAAACACTTGGTCTACACACCCCTACCCATCCTAAAGCCACCTTGTTCATCTGCTATCCTGCTCTCCGTCTTACTCCTAATTCTTTCAGCAATAACTCTACCATACACTTTACCAGATATACTCAACAGACTTATTCCCCTATAATTTTTACACTCTCTTTTGTCCCCTTTGCCTTTATACAAAGGAACTATGCATGCTCTCTGCCAATCCCTGGGTTACTTACCCTCTTCCATACATTTATTAAATAAAAACACTAACCACTCTAAAACTGTATCCCCCACCTGCCTTTAACTTTTCTATCTTTATCCAATCAATCCCAGCTACTTTACCCCTTTCATTCTACTCACTGCCTCACAAACTTCCCCCACACTCACAGCTGGTTCTTCCTCACTCCTATAATATGTTATTCCTCCTTGCCCTATACATGAAATCACAGCTTCCCTGTCTTCATCAACATTTAACAATTCCTCAAAATATTCCCTCCATCTTCCCGATACCTTTAACTCTCCATTTAATAACTCTCCTCTCCTATTTTTAACTGACAAATCTATTCTTTCCCTAGGCTTTCTCAGCTTATTAATCTCACTCCAAAACTTTTTCTTATTTTCAACAAAATTTGTTGATAACATCTCACCCACCCTCTCATTTGCTCTTTTTACATTGCTTCACCAATTTCTTAACCTCTCTTTTTCTCTTCATATACTCCTCCCTCTTTACATCACTCCTACTTTGTAAAAACCTTTCATATGCTAACTTTTTCTCTCTTACTTCTCTCTTTACATCATCATTCCACCAATCGCTCTTCTTCCCTCCCTCACCCACTTTCCTGTAACCACAAACTTCTACTGAACACTCTAGCACTATATTCTTAAACTTACCCCATACATCTTCTACCCCATTGCCTATACTCACACTAGCCCATCTGTCCTCCAACAGTTGTTTATATCTTACCCTAACTGCCTCCTCCTTCAGGTATAAATCTTCACTTCTCTCTTACTTGCTGTTTCCATTCTCCTTGTATCCCATCTACCTTTTACTCTCACTGTGGCTACAACTAAAAAGTGATCTGATATATCTGTGGCCCTCTATAAACATGTACATCCTGAAGTCTACCCAACAAACTACTGTCATTACGCCCTACATCATATCTAGTATACTTATTTATCCTCTTTTTCTTAAAATATGTGTTACCTATAACCAAACCCCTTTATATACCATGTTCAATCAAATGCTCGCCATTCTCATTCACACCTGGTTCCCCAAACTTACCTACCACACCTTCTCTAAACGCTTCTCCTACTTTAGCATTTAGGTCCACTACCACGATTACTCTCTCACTTGGCTCAAAAGTTCCTACACACTCGCACAACATCTCTCAAAATATATCTCTTCTCTCTACACTTCTCTCTCCTCTTTCACATCCGACCCTTATTTTAATCCACATAATCCTTGAATTTATACATTTATGTTCCCTCTTCTCTCTCCATAACTGATCCTTCAACATTAGCTCTAACTCTCTCAGATACTCCTGAATTATTCCCATTTATTTCTCCCCACTGAAACTCGCCTACCCCCTTCAGTTTTGTTTCCTTTAGGACATCCAACTTCTTTTCATTCATAACATTAGCAATCATCTTTCTTATCATCCACACTACATCCACGCACATTCAAACATCCAATTTTATGATTTTTTTCTTATCTTGTTTTTAGTAATTTATACAGGAGAAGCCCATTGCTCCCGGCATTTAGTCGCTTCTTACGACACGCATAGCTTACGGAGGAAGAATTCTGTTCCACTTCCCTATGGAGATAAGCAGAAATAAACAAGAACAAGAACTAGGAAGAAAAGTAGAAGAAAAATCCAGAGGGGATAGATATATATGCTTGTACATGCATGTGTAGTGTTACCTAAGTGTAAGATCTGCTTTCACGAAATGCTAAATGTTAAATAATCATATATCAGTTGTGCTCTTTATAAGAAATTGAAATTGTCATTATTATTATTTAACAGTTTGCCACCACTGTCAGTCTCAGTTATCTCTGAGTTACCAGACCTTGCCACGTGGAGGCCAGTGGTTCGTCATTAAGGTCCACCCAGCCACTTACTGTGTTTTTGAAGTTTTCCCCAGGTCCATGTGTCCAGGTAGGTCCCAGCCATTCTGTCTTTCCAGGTCCATGTCCAGGTCCATCTGTCCGATAATTCTCCCTTTCCCACTTTCCCAGGGTATCCTTGCCTTTCCCAGGTCCATGTGTCCAGGAATCCATCCGTAGGCCCCCGGATGTCTCCCCTTCCTCACTTCCCTAAGGATATCTTCCAGCCTCAGCCTTCCCCAGGTTATGTATCCCGAAGTCAGCTCAGCCACCCCCAGTGATCTAGCTAGATGGGAACGAGGTCTTGTCTAGCTGGTCTACAGTAGAGACTGTCCAGGTGGGTGGAATTACTGGAGGTGACACACAGAAAACTGCGTCCAGTAATTACACCCACCAAGACAGTAACGACCGTACACCAGCTAGACGAGACCAAGCTACCCTCCAGTTCCCCCACCAAGGTGAGGCCACTCAATGAAAATTTGGTAGTTCTATTTATATTATACAATTCATCTACATTAAATATAAGTTTTTTATACTTAATCAGCAGTTTAAGTGTTTTTTTAATATTTTATTGTGTGTGGAAGAGTGTTCGTGTGTTAATGTGTTTGTCCACCTCCACCAGAACTGTAATAAGTGTTGAACGTTTCATTTTTATTTGGTTATTTGTCTTATGTATTTGCAAGACGAGCAGTTACAAGCGTCACGCACGATGGGAATAAGTCACTTTGACTTTTGTGTTATCCTGGGTAATTGACACATATGTTAATATGTATGATAATTTATGTAACTGTATTTATGAGTACCTGGACCTAAATAAACTTACTTACTCATATTCACACTTATTTGTGCTTTTCCGCAAACTGAGGATTCACCACCATTCATACAAGCACAAAACAACGCACACACACACACACACACACACACACACACACACACACACACACACAGGAGCTATGGATCGACCCCTGCAACCACAAATAGGTGAGTACACACATACACACACAATGTTTAAAACACACTCAACGCCTCTTACACTATCAATCATAAATACACACACACACACACATACACATACACACACACACACACACACATACACACACACAAATATACACAAGTTTGTACCCATTCATATATACACTCTGTTATTAAAATTATTTTTGTCTTTTCAACATAAATCGAAAATTTGGAGGCAGAAGTCAAGTTTGATCAATATTAGGGAATTCAGTAACTTTATATATTTCAATATTCTGATGGAGAATGTTAGTTTTTGGTATTTTCAAGACATCCATTGTGAAAGGTGTGAAAATTGACTAGCTTGAGACACATTTGGCTAAGGTAAAGAAGACACTATCATGAATTATCTTATGGAAGATACTTTCGCTAAAAATCTTTATTAAAAAAATTGAGCAAGTTTTTCTCTTTTCTTACATTTTCACTTCGCTAACCTCTTTAGGATTATTAGAAATTTTTCACCATCACACACATAAGACATAAACGTTATGGGATTTATAAAAAAAAAGACTACCTGCTGAGGATATTCGATCCCTTGACAAAAATAATTAAGGTGGTGGCTCCAGCACACTGGTCAGTACGTCTCTGTCTTACTAAGATACTGTGTTATGTTGTAGTGTTCTGTGATGAGTCAATGTCAGCAAATATTATAACATTATTGTTGTATTGTTATTTACAGCGATGTTTAAATGTTAGCATAATGGTGTGGCACATAATGTTATTTCTTTCAACTTAATGTTTATCCCATAGAGAACACTTAATTTTAATGTTTAGGTGGAGTTTGCGTCGCCAGTGAACATCGTACAGTTCAGAACAGTGAACATCGTACAGTTCACAGTGAACATCGTACAGTTCACAGTGAAAATCGTACAGTTCACAGTGAACATCTTACAGTTCACAACAGTGAATATTGTACAGTTCACAGTGAACATCGTACAGTTCACAATGGACATGGTACAGTTCACAAGAGTGAACATGGTACAGTTCACAAGAGTGAACATGGTACAGTTCACAAGAGTGAACATGGTATTACATAATTTAACTTCTTCAGGGCCACTATAAAAATTAATAACTGGGATATTATCAGTGTTTTCCTGTGTGAAAACCGAGATAAAATAATTATTAAAAACAGAGCACATATAATTCTCCTTGTCAGTAAGATGCCCAGAGCTATTTTTAAGGGGACCTATCTTATCTCTAACTTTTGCTCTATAAACCTGGAAAAAAACGTTTTGGATTAGTTTTTGAATACCTAGCAACTTTAATTTCATAGTCCAATTTAGCTTTTCTTATCCTCTTTTTAACGTTCCTCTTAATGTCAGTATACTGATTTATAAGATGACCCTCACCTCTTTTTATGCACCTATAAATTCCTTTCTTCTGCCCTAAAAGATATTTGAGCATATTATTCATCCATTTTTGGGTCATTTCTACTTGATCTAATTTCTTTATACGGGATAAATGTTCTTTGGGCAGCCTGTATAGTGTTCAGAAAACAGTCATATTGATAGCTCATTTTGTTACCCCAGTCCACAGATAATAAGTGTTCTCTAAGTCCATTGTAATCTGCTAAGCGAAAATCTGGGACTGTTACTGAGTTATCCCTACTATCATACATCCATTCAATGTTAAAGGTAATTGATTTGTGGTCACTTGTGCCGAGTTCCTCTGTAATTTCTAAATTATTAACAATGGTTTCCTTGTTTGCCAGAACCAAGTCAAGTAGGTTATTTCCCCTTGTAGGTTCTGTCACAAACTGCTTTAAAAAAACAATCCTGAACTACTTCTAAAAAGTCGTTAGATTTTCAATTCCCTGTCAAGAAATTCCAATCAATTTGACTAAAGTTAAAGTCCCCTAGAATTACTACGTTATCGTGAATTGTGGCCTTAACAATTTCCTCCCAGAGTAGTCTCCCTTGTTCCCTACCTAAGTTTGGAGGACGGTATATCACGCCTAAAATCAATTTTTCACACCCCTCTGAAAATTCTATTAAGACAGACTCTGTATGTATTATTTCAGACTTTATACCCATTTTTATGCAACAATTTAAAGGCTCACGGACATAGAGTGCCACCCCACCCCCCTTCCCGATACTTCTGTCTACTTGGAACAATTTAAAACCCTGGATGTGACATTCAGCAGGCATGTCCCGATTTTTCATATTAAACCACGTCTCAGTTATTGCAAAAACATCAATATTACCCGCACTTGCAACTAATCTCACCTCATCCATCTTATTCCTAGCACTACGACTACTGGTGTAATATACATATAAAGACCCTCCTTTCTCTTTACCCTTCCTGCTCATTTCTGTATTACCACTATACCTATTACTGTCCTTGTAACCAAGTGCCACTGGCTTTCCAGTATCCACCATATTCTGCCTATTTCTAGTTCCCCTAGAACTCATAATATTACTACACTGGGACTTCACTGTTTTTCCCCAAAAACCTATACCACTAACTTTTTCTAGTTTAAAGCTCTAACAGCTCCCTCCACTGCAGTTGCCAGTGCCCCCACCCCAGACCTGGATAAGTGAACCCCATCCCTGGCATACATGCCATTTCTACCATAGAAGAGGTCCCAGTTGTTAATGAATGTTACTGCATTTTCCTTACAGTATTTGTCCAGCCAGCAATTGACACCAATTGCCCTGGACAACCATTCATTTCCAACTCCTCTCCTTGGCAAAATACCACATATGACATATAACTGTTAACATAATAAATTTTCAGTTATAAAAACTTTCTTAAGAGTTGCAGTGATATATTATTTAACTAAGGATGACCTGGTATGGGATATAAGGATGACCTGGTATGGGATATAATGATGACCTGGTATGGGACATAAGGATGACGTGGTATGGAATATAAGGATGACTTGGTATGGGGTATAAGGATGGCCTGGTATGGGATATAAGGATAACCTGGTATGGAATATAAGGATGACCTGGTATGGAATATAAGGATGACCTGGTATGGAATATAAGGATGACCTGGTATGGGATATAAGGATGACCTGGTGTGGGGTATAAGGATGACCTGGTATCGGATAAAATGATGACCTGGTATGGAATATAAGGATGACCTGGTATGGAATATAAGGATGACCTGGTATGGAATATAAGGATGACCTGGTATGGAATATAATGATGACCTGTTATGGGATATAAGGATGACCTGGTATGGAATATAAGGACGACGTGGTATGGGGTATAAGAATGACCTGGAATGGGATATAAGGATAACCTAGTATGGGGTATAAGGAAACCTGGTATGGGGTATAAGGATGACCTGGTATGGGATATAAGGATTACCTGGTGTGGGGTATAAGGATGACCTGGTATGGGGTATAAGGATGACCTGGTATGATATATAAGGATGACCTGGTATAGGATATAAGGATGACCTGGTATGGAATATAAGGATGACCTGGTATGGAATATAAGGATGATCTGGTATGGAGTATAAGGATGACCTGGTATGGAATATAAGGATGACCTGGTATGGAATATAAAGATGACCTGCTATGGAATATAAGGTGACCTGGTATGGAATATAAGGATGCCCTGGGATGGAATATAAGGATTATCCGGTATGGAATATAAGGATGACCTGTTATGGGATATAAGGATGACCTGGTATGGAATATAAGAATGTCCTGGTACGGGATATAAGGATGACCTTGTATGGAATATAAGGATCACCTGGTATGGAATATAAGGATGACCTGGAATAGAATATAAGGATGACCTAGTATGGTATGTAAGGATGACCTTGTATGGAATATAATTATGACCTGGTATGGAATATAAGGATGACCTTGCATGGGATATACGGATGACCTGGTATGAAATATAAGGATGACCTGGTATGGAATATAAGGATGACCTGATATGGAATATAAGGATGACCTGGTATGGGATATAAGGATGACCTATTATGGGATATAAGGATGACCTGGTATGGGATATAAGGATAACATGGTATGGGATATAAGGATGACATGGTATGAGATATAAGGATGACATGGTATGAGATATAAAGATGACCTGGTATGAAATATAAGGATGACCTGGTATGAGATATAAAGATGACCTAGTATGAAATATAAGGATAACCTGGTATGGGATATAAGGATGACCTGATTTGGAATATATGGATGACCTGGTTTTGAATATAATGATGACCTCGTATGGGATATAAGGATGACCTGGTATGAGATATAATGATGACCTGGTATGGGGTATAAGGATGACCTGGTATAGGATATAAAGATGACCTGGTATGAAATATAAGGATGACCTGATATGGGATATAAGGATGACCTAGTATAAAATATAAGGATGACCTGGCATTGGATATAAGGATGACCTGGTATAGAATATAAGGATGACCTAGTATGGAATATGAG
Organism: Cherax destructor; assembly: GCA_009830355.1. Lineage (NCBI taxonomy): Eukaryota > Metazoa > Arthropoda > Malacostraca > Decapoda > Parastacidae > Cherax > Cherax destructor. The sequence goes on along the minus strand of WNWK01038034.1, from coordinate 7,974 downwards.
GAGGACCTGATATGGGGTATAAAAATGACCTTGTATGGGGTATAAAGATGACCTGGTATGGGCTATAAGGATGACCTGGAATTGTGTATAAGGATGATCTGGTATGGGGTACAAGGACTTGGTATGGAATATAAATATGACCTAATATGGGTATAACGATGACCAGGTAAGGATATAAGATGACCTGGTATGGGATATAAGGATGACCTGGTATGGGATATAAGGATGACCTGGTATGAGATATAAGGATGACCTCGTAAGAGATATAAAGATGACCTGGTATGGGGTATAAAGATGACCTGGTATAGGATATAAAGATGACCTGGAATTGGATATAAGGATGACCTGGTAACGGATATAAGGATGACATGGTATGAGATATAAGGATGATCTGGAATGGAATATAAGGATGGCCTATTATGGGATATAAGGATGAGGTGGTAATAGATATAATGATGACTGTTAATGGATATAAGGATGACCTAGTATGTGATAAAATAGACGACCTGGTAATGGATATAAGGATGACCTGGTATGACATATAAGGATGACCTGGTATGACATATAAGAATGTAGGTCACATCAAACTCAAGACACAACACAACAGAAGAAGACAAGAACTTATGCAACACACCTGAGCTGACCAACACACCTGAGCTGACCAACACACCTAAGCTGACCAACACAATTCATCACAAAACCTTCTCTTTTTATCATAATTCAATTTCGTGTATATACATTGTGACAAAGAAAGAAGGAAGCAGTTCATTGACTGTCCATTAACTCTCAAAGTTTCCACTCATCTTCAAGCATCAATCTTCATAACTTACCACCAAGACTCTTACCACAACTCACAACCAACCATCCACATTATGTGACGCACGACTCACTTTATGTGAATGTTTAGTGAGTGTTCTATTCCAGATGAAAGTGTTCAGTACATGTTCTCTCTCTGAGCAACTTGTTCATTAAATGGTCTAACCCATATCAGCGTGTGAATATAAAGTCAAGAAAGTTTTCCAGACTTCTTGAATTTCTAAAGAAAAACCTATCTTGAGTTAGTTATTTACTGGCTTACGAGAATCTTGTCTTAGATCAAGTAATTGATGGGTTAATACACAGTTGCTACATTTTTACTCAAGGGTCCCTCACATTATTTTTACATGGTTGCTCATAGGTCCCTCATATCTTCCTTCTATGGTTACTTATATGATCTTTCACATTTTTCTTAAACCATCAAGTGGGTTTGTTTTGTTTCTATGTTCACTTTAAACCTACATTTCATTATTGTCATCTTGGATGACAATCATAGTGTTATCGTAGGTCTACTACCTCCAGTCAAGCTGTGGTCACCTTGTAGTTGTTGTCAAGTGGAAAGGCAACATCAGAAAAATTAACAATAATTAGAAACACAGAAGAAAGCACAGAGATGTGAGCACTGAACTTCGAGAGAAGAAAATAAAGAAATAAGCTTTGATAATTCTATTTACTCATGTGCAATTCCCACTCAAATCCAACCCTCTCACTCATGAATTTATCCAACCTAAATTTGAAACTACCCAAGGTCCTTGCTTCAATAACCCTACTAGGCAGACTGTTCCACTCATCAACTACCCTATTTCAAAACCAATACTTTCCTATATCCTTTCTAAATCTAAACTTATCTAACTTGAATCCATTATTGCGGGTTCTCTCTTGGAGAGATATCCTCAAGACCTTATTTATATCCTCTTTGTTAATACCTATTTTCCACTTGTATACCTCGATCACGTCTCCCCTCATTCTTCGTCTTACAAGTGAATGTAATTTTAGGGTCTTTAATATTTCTTCATATGGAAGATTTCTAATGCTATGTATTAATTTAGTCATTCTACGCTGAATGTTTTCTAACGAATTAATATCCATTCTGTAATATGGAGACCAGAACTGAGCTGCGTAATCTAGGTGAGGCCTTACTAACGATGTATAAAGCTGTAATATAATCTCTGGACTTCTGTTGCTTACACTTCTTGATATAAATCCCAGTAATCTGCTTGCCTTATTACGTACGCTTAGGCATTGCTGTCTTGGTTTAAGGTTGCTGCTTACTCATAACCCCAAGTCCTATTCGCAATCTGTATGGCTAAGTTCTACGTTATTTAACTTATAAGTGCTTGGGTTATGGACACTCCCAAGCTTCAGAACCTTGCATTTATCTACATTGAACTGCATCTGCCACTTTTCTGACCAGGAATTGAGTCTGTCTAAATCCTCCTGAAGTTCCCTGACATCTATGTTTGACTCAATTATCCTACCTATCTTCGTGTCATCGGCGAATTTGTTCATATCACTAGTAATTCCCTCATCAAGGTCATTGATATATATTATAAACAACAACGGGCCTAAGACTGATCCCTGTGGAACACCACTTGTTACAGATCCCCACTCGGATTTAACCCCATTTATGCACACTCTCTGCTTCCTATTGGTGAAATATGACTCGATCCATGACAGCACTTTTCCCCCAATGCCATGAGCTGCCACTTTATTTAACAGTCTCTGGTGCGGTACTCTATCAAAAGCCTTACTAAAATCTAAATAAACAATATCGTGATCAACAGCCTTAAAAGCTTTACTAAAGAAGGTTAATAAATTAGATAGGCAGGAACGCCCCCTCGTGAATCCATGCTGGGTATCATTAATCAAATTATGGTTATCTAGATGCCTTCTAATAATATCAGCTATAATTGACTCTAGTAATTTGCCTACAATTGAGGTCAGGCTCATTGGGCGATAATTTGACGGTAGTGAATTGTCCCCTGCTTTAAAAATAGGAATTACATTAGCCATCTTCCACATATCAGACACTACACCTGTTTGAAAAGCTAAATTAAAAATGTTAGATATTGGTTCACAGAGTTCCATTTTGCATTCCTTAAGAACCCTTGCAAAAAGATCATCAGGACCCGGCGATTTATTTTGTTTCAGTCGGTCTACTTGCTTCATAACCATTTCGCTAGTGACTGTGATATTACATAATTTATCTTCTTCAGGGACACTGTAAAAATTAATTATTGGAATATTATTAGTGTCTTCCTGTGTGAAAACCTAGAGAAAATCATTATTAAAAATAGAGCACATATCATTCTCCTTGTCAGTAAGATACCCAGAGTTATTTTTAAGGGGACCTTCTGTAAACCTGGAAAAAACTTTTTGGGTTAGTTTTTGAATCCCTAGCAACTTTAATTTCATAGTCCCGTTTAGCTTTTTTTATACACTTTTTAACGTCCCTCTTAATGTCAGTATACTGATTTATAAGATGACCCTCACCTCTATAAATTCCTTTCTTCTGGCATAATAGATATTTGAGCCTATTATTCATCCATTTTGGATCATTTCTACTTGATCTAATTTCTTTATATGGGATAAATGTTCTTTGGGCAACCTGTATAGTGTTAAGAAAACTGTCATATTGATAGCTCTCTTCGTTACCCCAGTCCACTGTTGATAAGTGTTCTCTAAGCCCATTATAATCTGCTAAGCTAAAGTCTGGGACTGTTACTGAATTATCCCTGCTATCATACATCCATTCAATGCTAAAGGTAATTGACTTGTGGTCGCTTGAGCCGAGTTCCTCTGTAATTTCTAAATTATTAACAAGGGTTTCCTTGCTTGCCAGAACCAAGTCAAGTAGGTTATTTCCCCGTGTAGGTTCTGTCACAAACTGCTTCAAAAAACAATCCTGAACTACCTCTAAAAAGTCGTTAGATTCTAAATTCCCTGTCAAGAAATTCCAATCAATCTGACTGAAGTTAAAGTCCCCTAGAATTACTACGTTATCATGCCTTGTGGCCTTAACAATTTCCTCCCAGAGTATTCTCCCTTGTTCCCTATCTAAGTTCGGAGCACGATATATCACGCTAAAATCAATTTTTCACACCCCTCTTAAAATTCTATACAGGCAGACTCTGTATGTAATATTTCAGACTTTATGCCCGTTTTTATGCAACAATTTAAATGATCACGCACATAGAGTGCCACCCCACTCCCCTTCCCGATACTTCTGTGTAATTGGAACAATTTAAAACCCTGGATGTGACATTCAGCAGGCATGTCCCGATTTTTCATATTAAACCATGTCTCAGTTATTGCAAAAACATCAGTATTACCCGCACTAGCAACTAATCTCAACTCGTCCATCTTATTTCTAGCACTACGACTATTAGTGTAAAATACATATAAAGACCCCTTCCCCTTTCTCTTTACCCTTTCTGCTCATTTCTGTTTTTCCACTATATGTATTACAGTCCTTGTCACCTAGTTCCACTGACTTTCCAATATCCACCTTATTCTGCCTATTACTAGTTCTCCTAGAATTCATAATATTACTACACTGGGACTTCACTGTTTTCCCCCATAACCCATACCACTAACTTTTTCTAGTTTAAACCCCTAACAGCTCCCTCCACTGCAGTTGCCAGTGCCCCCACCACAGACCTAGATAAGTGAACCCCATCCCTGGCATACATGTCATTTCTGCCATAGAAGAGGTCCCAGTTGTCAATGAATGTTACTGCATTTTCCTTACAGTATTTGTCCAGCCAGCAATTGACACCAATTGCCCTGGACAACCATTCATTTCCAACTCTTCTCCTTGGCAAAATTCCACATATGACAGGGTTCCCACCCTTCTTCGCATGTGTGCAGGACCCGTTCTATAGCCTGGTGAGGGACATGATTTTTGGTAGGGTGGTGAAGGAGTGGATAGCAATTCTTAAAGGATGTAGCGTAGCATTTCTTATCAATGCCCTTCTGTATAGTGGGGCTTGTTTGGTGTCTAATGTTTACCCTGAACTAGTGTTGTGGTGCGTAGGATCCAAAGTAGGCTTTTCCAGTTTTTGTGGTCGTCCAAGTGTGAATGGTTGAAAAGGGAAGCAGTGACATTGCCTGTGAGAAGGTAAGGTTTAGGTTTATTCGATCTACGTAAGAGTGTGTTGTGTATATGTAAAAAGAGCTGTGATGCATGCCCGGGCCCTTCAGGGTTCCGTGTCTGATACAGTGTATGGTGTGTTAAATAATATTTTCAGGGAAATAGATCTTAGAGACAATTAAGGATGATGATGTCTGTGGGGAAGGGGGTTGGGAAAGATTAAGCTCAGGTATTTTTTAATAAGGTTTTGACAAGGATATAAATGTTCCAGTGGTGTTGTTATACCCGCTGTATGATTGGGGCGCTTTTGTGGGGAAGAAATTTCGTCAGATTCCGCATCCCTCCGAAGGACTGTGAAATTATAAGTTTTTGCATGGCACTCTCCCGGCTGCATGGCACTCTCCCGGCTGCAGCGTTGTTGCTGTATCGGAAAATTATGGCGGATGGACTTTGTGGAGTGTGTGGGTAAGATGACACTGCAGTCCATGTGTTATACTTGTATGGGCGTTATGAAAGGCTGCAGACATTGCTGCCTCCAGAGTTAGTTTTAATAACGGAAATAAATTTTAGTAACTGAAATAAATTTGAAATCTTTATAATCAGATCAATTACTGGAGAATGTCTTTTCTTATCGGCTTCAAACTTTTACTATTAGTAGTAGTAATAATAATAATAATAATAATAATAATAATAATAATAATAATAATAATAATAATAATAACTTATTATTTCTACAAGTACATGATGCAACTTGTCCAACACTTGTCCAACCTTTGGACAAAGACCTACTTCGACTAGTGGCTGGTACCACTATGACACCGCCTCCTGCTGCTTCGCCTCACCTGTCTACAGTATATAAGCAACTCCTATTCCCCTATGCTGTACTTACTACAAGATTGTTGGCCCAAACACATCGACTCCAGGCCGAGGGACTGATTACCTCAAACTCCTTCTCTCTTTACAACTTTCTGCTTTGTATGGACTTATGAAGCCACTGTGTGGCGAAACGTTTCCTCAACAAAGATACCCAAGTGTTGCATATGTGTCAAATTTATCAACTTGTAGGTTCTCTGAACCATTCATCTACATTATACAACTTACACCATGGCTGACATCAGTGACATACTACATAGAAAGCCTTTGTTATGTAGAGCATTTCGGTAAAATTAAGGTAATTTTGTCTTCAGGATGCGACCCACACCAGTTGGCTAACATCCAGGTACCTAGTTACTGCTAGGTCATCATGGACAGCAGGTGTCTTAAGAAAACACGCCTTAATGTTTTCTCCCATACTGGGGATCGTTCCACAGACCTCAGTGTGTGAGCTGAGTGTGCTGGTAATCAAGCTACGGGTTTTAATACAAAGATTGTCACTCACAATGAAATATGTGAAATTTCAATTAGCTAGTTTTATTAAGTAAATTATCGCCCATTAAAGAATATCTGTGCAGATCGTCTTCAAACCTTAAATTCTGATGTTTCTTAACTGGAAGTAATTTATTTTGGGCTTTGGGGGTACCAATTTGCTCATTTTTTTACAATTATATGAAAGTGATTCAGTGTGGCAGTTGGTGTTTTGATGCCTGATGTGAAAAATCTTCCAAACTGGCAATAGGTTCAAGATATGGCAGAGCTTTTTCTGACTTTCTGCTCCACATTGTTACTTTGTTTGTTCGACCACACCTAATAGGAATACAGACTCAACTGTATCTGCAAGTTATTAACCAAACTTTCGCTTGAAGTTTTGTCTGAATTGTTGAAAACTAGATTTAGCTGAATCTGTACTCTGATAAACAGACACTTATTATTCCATTCTTCCTTAGAGCTTCTTACTGAGTCCATCGGCATCCAGTGAACTGTAACTTTTTAATGGCTACTAGAAGAGTGGATGATTCTTGGTATATATCACCACTGAAAAGTAATAAAGACATATCAGACATAAAATACACTATAGCAGCGCACAAGTCTCCAAAGAACTGAATAGCAGGTATCAAGTTGCTTTTATTTTTGTGAGTGTAATGTTTGTGCTGATAGTATCCAGCCTCGCAGATTGTGGTTTCTCTAAGAACTGTTATTGAATATTTACACGACATTTTTCTTCTACTGTGTCCAACATGGAATTCTGGAACTCAAACAGAACCAAGATGAGATTGAAATAAAAACTTACCATTATTAGGTGTCCATGAAAGGTGAACTTTATGTCGTTGCTCCACCGAAAGAGAATTTAAAGTAGGTGCCAATTTTATTTTCTTGTCTAACTTAGCCGATCTTTTATTTAATGTTACTTTTTATGAAACTCATTTGATTTGTAAGTACAGTATTTATGGTCTCTTGAAGTTGAAAGTATTATATTCCTTGCCTAACAATATGTAACACATTATATAACACATTAATTTATGGGCATGAGGAGAGGGTTTTCAAAGCATTTGATATATAGCCTGAAACAGACAAGAGAAACATATCTGATAATGTTCACATAGAAATATTTAAAAGTCAAGCCTCCAATCTACATACTGCCAAACAACTTATCAGAGTGAGAAACAAACCCAGTAAAGATCAAAGGTACCATTGGCAGAATTAAAGTACACTGAGGTCAGTGGTCACGTGTGGTCATACTGTCCTAAGCTGTCTGGGAATTAGCGTGGGGTGATACCGAGCACATGGCTCGCTGCAGTGTTTTAGAATCTCAGGTTGAAGTGTTGAATAAGGAGGTTCTACTTCTTCAGGAGGAAAATAGGAGGCTGAAGCTTCGCCTAGATGGGTGTGGGTGTGGGAGTGAGTGTGAGATGGTTGGAGCTGGTAAGGAGGAAATGGTTACCAACAGTGAAAGTGGCAGCCGCTTTAAGTGGCAAGTGGTTCACAATTCAGGAAGAAGGAAGATAAGGAAGGTTAATAGAGAAGATGTGAAGGTAGGAAATCGATTCTCTGTTCTCCAGACGAGTGTACTTCAGTGTTCAGTGAGTTAAAGGTACCACTGACTCCCTGCCAATCAAGGTAAGAATATTCTAATTGTGGAGACTCTCAGGTAAGATATATGGACCGTGCTTTTGTAACAGAGACAGGAA
>WNWK01038033.1:0-18155 GCA_009830355.1 Cherax destructor | reverse complement strand
CGCTTTTTAAAATATCGGGGTTGAGATGAGATTATTTATCCCATCAAGTTAGGTTATCAGGCGGGGTAATTCAGGGGGATTTGTTTTGTTTCCTACCAGATCTTAGCCCACCCCCTTATTAACAAATATCAAATAAAAAATGTTATTATTATTAATATTATTTTATTATTTTATTATTATTATTATTATTATTATTATTTTTTTTTTTTATTATTATTATTATTATTATTATTATTTTTTTTTTTATTATTATTATTATTATTATTATTATTATTTTTTATTATTATTATTATTATTATTATTATTATTATTATTTTTTTTTTGTTTTTGTTTTTTATTATTATTATTATTATTATTATTATTATTATTATTATTATTATTATTATTATTATTATTATTATTATTATTTTTTTAGTTAGGGGGAACCCTTTTGACCATGTAGAGATAATACTGCGCCGGGGGACTAGTAGGTAATCAGATTACACCCAAGTTTGTATTTTTTTCCTCTATAAGACACCCGCTGTCCATGTTCAACCATGGGTATAATGGGACCTGGGTGATAGTCGACTGGTGGGGGCCGCACCCCGGGAAAAAATTGCCCTAATTTTCCTGAAATGCTTTGCATAACAAGCGGTTTTTATATAGTAGCATGTCATTGATGTCAGCTAGGCCTGTATACCTTGTACATGTGGAAATATAAACACATAAGCAGTATAATGTTTTTCTTTTTCCCACATGGGAATTGGGGGACGGTCTATTTTAGTGTTATCGGCAAACTTGCTTACATAGCTATTTATTACCTCATTTATGTTGTTTTTTTACATTGTGAACAGCAGTGGGGGCATTCATGTATCAGTGATGGGGTGATACACGAATATATTTTAAAAAAAAATAGTATACAATCCGACAAGATGAAATAAAGACACATGTGAAACATCTGGGCATCTTTATTGTAGACGTTTCGCCAACCAGGGGTTTTTTCAATAAAATTTTGGGGCAAATTTTGGGGAAAAAGTAGAATTTTTAAAAAGATGAGGTAATCAGTCCCTGGGGCCCTTTGGGGTTGGTGTGAACAGCACCGAAGTGGGGAAAATTTCTGGGGCAGAGGCAAGGAGGCTGGCGCTTATATACTAACGTCAGGGGGAAAGGGATGGGTAGCAGACGAGGGCATATACCGGTAGGGGGTTTCCCCCCGTGGAAGTGGGGGCATACCCAAAGGGGGGGGGGTTTGGGTTTACGGCTACGACAACTACTACAACTAACCCAGCGTAAGGTACTTTGTTCGGTTCTCACAGGCTGGTCAGGGGGAAACCCCGGGTCGATTTTCCGGCCAAACTACGGTTTTTAAAGATTCAAAATAACTTTTTTGGATTTCATTTGATATATATATTTTAAAATATATATATATATATATATATATATATTATATATATATATATATATATATATATATATATATATATATATATATATATATATATATTTATATATATACATACATATATATTATTGCGTATTTCAGAGTTTCTGAAAATTTTGCAGGCATTTTCTGACAAACTTCAGTTTTTAGTTTAACATATGTAAAACTTTGCTCAAAAAGTTCAGAAATCTAGACGTTCAGAAAGGGAAAACAGAGGCTATTATAACCATAGAGTTCAGAGGTTTAGAATGTTCCAAGAAAGCACAACCACCACCACCACACAACATACAAACCTTCAAAATCAAAGTGTGCATTCAAAATAGGAAACAGATAAAGTCTAAATCCAGCAGGACCAGCCACAATGGAGACTGTCAACCCCCCTCTCATTTAAAAAAAATTTTGGGGGAACTTGTGTGTGGGGGGTTTTGGTTTATTGTAGGAGATCTCCCCCCATAGTGAAGACTCCCCCCAACCCCCCCGCGCTGCTGCTGCTAGTAAATTTTTCCCCAAATTTGAGCAGCTGCTGGCCCACTGCTGACTACATGAATGTCAACCAGGGCAAGGTGCCCCCGGGAACTGAAAACAACCCTCCCCCCAAAAAAGGGGTCGTTTAACAACTGTGCAAAAGCCCCCCCCCCAATACAATACATATATAAAAACTGACAACAAAATACTTTCCCGCTGCTTGACACTGAAGGTAACAAATGGTTTTGGGGGGGGGAACACTGAAGTTGTACAGCCACATCTGGAAGAAAAAAAACAGTAAAAAAGACCAGGTAATCAGGCGGGGGAAAGGGGCGGGGGGGAAAGATCGCAAGAAACGACCTTGTTTTTCGGGAGTTCAATATGAGATTCAAAGAAGTATTCACAGAAAGGTCTCCAGGAAGAGGGAGAGGGGGATACACCTACAAGTGCTGGACAAGATACATAAAAACCGGAGGAGGTGAAGAATTTTTCCCAAACCCAGATATAAAAAAAGGGGGAGATGGACCCCGGGGGTAACATATCTTTGGGTCCTGAGAGGGGAGCAGAGGCGCTATGTGTACCAGTAAAAAAATCTTCAACACATCTATCGAAACAGGGCGCCCAAAAGAGGTAGGGGAAAACAGCAAATGTTTTCCCCAAATTTTTTAAAAAAAGGGGCAGACACGCAGCATTAAACTACAGACCAGTGTCATAAATGATAGTATGCAAGGTCAGGGGGGAAGCCCCCCAGGAGAAGGGTGGTGGACCACCTAGAAAGGAATGAGCTTATAAATGACAATCAGCATGGATTCAGAGAGGAAGATCCTGTGTCACAAACCTACTGGGGGTTTTTTAAAAGGGCAAAGTGATAGCAGAAAGACAAGAGAGAGAGAGAGAGAGAAAAGGGGGGTATTGCATATTCTTAGACTGCAAAAAGGGCCCTTTCCCAAAAACAGTTCCACAAAAAGTCTAGTTCAAAGCTGGGGGGATCAGACAGAATAACAGGAAGGCACTGAATGGATCAGAGAATAAAACCCCCCGGGGAAAAGGGGGGGATCCAGATATGGTACGGGTGGGTGTCGGGGGTGGGCGCCCCGGGGGGGGCGGGGTTCTACAGGGGCAACCCCAGGACTGGTGCTGTTCCTGGGGATTTAAAAAAAGATGGGGAAGGGGAAAAAACTCAGAAGTGTTCCCGTTTAAATGATTTTTGTTAATTAGAAAAATTTGATCGGGGAAGAATAAGGCAGGACTACAGAAAGATCTGAACACGCTGCAGGCCAGGTCCAACAACTGGCCCTGGAGTTCAACTCCCCTAAGTGCAAAGTCAGGGGAATTTGGGGGAAAAGGGGGGGAGAAGATTGCAGACAGAGTACAGTCTAGGGGTCAAAGACTGCAAACCTCACTTAAGGAAAATGATCTTGGGGGGTGTGTATGATACCGAGCACATTCCCGAAGCGCCCCCTCAACCAAATAACTGCTGTGGGGGAGGGGGGGGTTAGCGAACATAAGAATAAAATTCTTTTTATCTCAAAAAAATCGTTCCGGGGGCCCCAAAAAGGTAAGTCAGGCCCATGTTGGGTAATGCAGCCCAGTGTGGAACCCACACCTGGCCAAGCACCCGGGGAAAAAGAGAAAGTGTAAAGGTTTGCAACGAGACTAGTCCCGGGGGTAAGAGGACGTCCAGAGAAGAGGTTAAGAGAACTCTACCGGGGGGGCACTGGAGGACAGGAGGGACAGGGGGGGGGGTGATAACGACATAAAATACTGAGAGGAATTCCGGGGGAAGATTAGGGGGGGTTTCCCTTTTTATGGTACAAGGGGAAAACAAGGGCCAAAAGTTGAAGACTCAGATGAGTCACAGGGATGCTGAAATTTCTTCAGCCTTGGAGTTGTCAGGAAGTGGAATAGTCTGGAAAGTGAGGTAGTGGAGGCAGGTACCATACATATTTCAAGAAGAGGTATGATAAAGCTCATGGAGCAGGGAGTGCGTGGACCTAGTGATGCCCAATGAAAGCATCAGCAAAAGAGAGGGAAAAGTTTAAAACAAAAAAAAAAGGGGTATTTGGGTAAGATAAAGGACATTGGTAGAAAGATGAGGCAGGAAATATACATAATAAAAAAATTGAAGGGGTATGGGTGATTTGAATGCAATGTTAAGTATTCAGCGAAGTTTGGATAAGGGAAGGGGGGTGAAGAAGAAAGGGGTTTCCCGAAAGGATGAAGTAGAGAGAGTGGAAAGAGAAAAAATTTAGAATATGAGGGGTTTTTGGGAAAAAAATAAACACAAACAGTATAAGGGACCCCTTTTATTGACAACGTTTCGCCCACGCAGGGGTTTTTAATCAGTCACAGACAGATTGTTACGCCCCCCCTAACAATGGTTGTTTGGTATTTTCCCTTTGCCGGCCGTGACGTAATCAAACGGATGTTCGTATTGCCCCCCTTTGAACTGGGCCTAAAGTATATAATGTATATTTCCATTTTCTATAATTTTATTTTTAATATTCTCGATTATAGCTAAATCGTTTATTTTTTTTTTATATTATTATTAGACTATTATTTAACTTAGCTATATTTATTAGGTGGGATGTAATATTGTTGTGCTTGGAGTGTGTAGTAACTGCCTTGGGTTGGAACCCCACGTTATGCTCCCGGGTTTTTCTAGTTGCTGGGAGGAGTCAGTCTCTGAACACACCTGAGCTGGGTGGTTGTTCCTTTTCCCTCTTTTTGGCCTGCTGCCCTCGTCGAGTCAACACCTCCCCCCATTTCACTTGTTTTCTCAACTTTTCCCCCTCTGTTGGGAGAGTATGCATTTTTGGGTGAGGGAATCTTTTTTTCAGAACTCTGTTACAGAGAATAGACTAGACAGTGATTATTCGACGTATTTCTGGGTTTTTTTCACATTGGCACTTAATACTACTCAGGTCTCAAGCTATAGCTCTGACCTATTTTGATAAGGCATCTGTGCACCGCCACAGTTTGGGATTGTTTATGCTGAACCTAGTTTCAGAAAAAAGGGGGAGCTTTGTGACTGTTTTGGAGGATCAAATGATCCCCCCTTTTGGTTAGGTCGGTTTTCAATCTCCTTGTTCCTGACGCTGTGTTGCTGTTGCCTGTTATATTGCTGTTCTGCGAAGCGGTCATTTTGGGGGAAAACCGTTGTTCGATTGCCATTTTAGTACAGCTAGCTTATAAATGTTATGTCGTACACTGGTTTAGCCGAGTCTTAGAGTTACCGGGAGCACACTTTTAACACATTTATTCTCATTTGTATATATTATTGTATTTTTGACATTGTACCAGATGGTACTTCTGAGTCTTTTTTATATGTCCCCCCAGCAAAGACTTATAGTTTTGGGGGGCAGTGTGGGGGCTACCCTCCAAATTTAAAAATAATTGAATTTAATTTTTTATCTTTATTTTTGATTTACTACGTTACCCTAGTTTTTCCCCCTTTGATAATAAACCTTTAAATATATCTTTTTGGGGTTTGAACCCTAAAAGGAAACCTCTTATACTATATAAATATGTCGGATAACCGGGAAACCCGGATACGGGGCTTTGTTGAAAAAACCCAGAACAGGCGGGGTCCCCCAAGGGTTTTCCCCTTTTAGTTTTACGGGGGATATCTATTAAATAGATATCGTGTCTTTTTTTTAACAGTTCGCCAGTCAGACCTGCGTGAGGGGTTTCAGACTCATGCAGTGGGGTTTTCTGGTGACAGCCTACAGGGCTCCGGGCAGAGAGAAACTGGAAGTTTTTCCCCCTCTAGACTGTGTTACTGAATGGGGGCACTGTAGCTTTAAAAAGGAGAGCGGCAAGTAAGGTCACCAGAATCTACTAGCTGACGGGGTGTACCTGCGATATGTACCTGCGACTATGTACTCCGGGCTATTGTACCCAGATTATGTACCTGAGGTGTCTTGTGTGACACTGGTTGTGTGTCTGGTGACACTGAGATTGTTCCCCGGGGGTGTCGGGTTTTTTTTGATGTATCCAGAGATTTTTGGGCGATGGCACGACACAAGTTAGAGTCGGTATTTGGTGTGTGTCATAACGCGGTGCGGCTTTAGGGGGAGAAAGAGTTCATGATACAGGGGGCGTGCCATGTGGCAAGAGAAGGTGCCGGGGGCACAGCGATTGAGTCTTTTATGGTACGGGGAAGGGGGGTCGTGGAACCCCGGGTTCCCCAAAACAAAAAAGGGTGTCTGAGGACACGGTGGAGAAGGAGATCATGACAAGGTGTGGTAGTGTCCTGCGTGACACTTGTAGACGGCAGCGACTTGACATTGCTTTTTAAGTATATGATTTTGTTTGTGACTTTTTTCACTATGATTTTTTTAAATATGTTTTTACAAAATTATAAGATTATATTTTTTTTATTCAGATTATTTTTTTATATTAATAAATATAATATATATATATATAATAAATATCTGAAATATGAGATTTTACTTAGCCCCCTTTTAAAAGTCTTTATTACGGGGGTTTTTTATTTGTAATACAGATCTACCTGGAAAATGAGTAAAATGAATATAAAAAGGGTATAGTCAGGTGGAAAATTTTTTTATGTTTAGTTTTCCATTGTGTCGGTTTTTTTATACCATTTATTTCCATGAGGGGTTTTTAAAAAATCAGAAGTGATATGAGGAGGGTGGAGTATATGGAGAGAGATTAGAGGGGAAAAAGGGGGAGTGCAAATGAACAAAAAAAAATTTTAAGAACATAAGAATGGAGGAACACTGCAGAAGGCCTTTTGGCCCATACAAGGCAGGTCCTTATAAAAAACCACCACTAAAAAAAAATTTTTTCCCCCGTAAAAAAGACACAAAAAAAAAACCCAAACCCCCTTTCCCACTCATATTTTGTCCAATCTTTTTTTAAAGCCACCCAAGGTCCTAGCCTCTATCACAGTACTCGGAAGATTGTTCCACGCATCTACAACCTGTTCAAAAACCCAAAATTTGCCTTTCCTTCTAAATCTAAATTTACCCAAATTTTTTAAACTGTTATTTCTCGTTCTTATTTGGGGTTGATATCCCCAGTATTTTATTAATATCTCCTTTGTTTATGCCCATCATCCACTTGTACACCCGATGATATCTCCTCATTCTACGCCCTTTCCCGAGAGTGGAGATTCAACGCTCTAAGTCTTTTCTTCCTACGGGAGATTTTTTTACTGTAAATCATTTTAGTCTTTCCCCTTTTTTTATGTTCTCCAATGAATCTATATCCTTTTCCCGTAGTAAGGAGACCAAAACTGAGCTGCATAATCCAAATGAGGTCTCACTAGTGATGTATAGAGCTGTAAAATAATTTTGGGGCTTCGTTGCTTATCCCCTTTTTTAAATAAATCCTAGAAATTTTTGTTACCTTTTTCGCACACTTGGGGACTGTTGTCTTGGCTTTAGATTTCTGCTTACCATGACTCCCAAATTTTTTTTCACATTCTGAAAGGGGTCAAGTTTTAACTTCACCTAGTTTATAAATTCGAGGGATATTTTCATTACCAACGACAAGCCCCTTTTTCACTTGTCCACATTGAACTTCATCTGCCACTTTTCAGACCAAGACATTAATTTATCCAAATCCTCCTGGAGTTCACTGTTATTTCCCCAGAATGAATTATACGGCCTATTTTTTTATCATCAGCAAATTTACTCATGTCACTTGAAATTTTCCCTTTATCAAGGTCATTAATGAAAAGAACAACAATGGGCCCAAAACGGGGTCCTTGGGGGAAAGCCACTAGGGCAAACCCCCTTCAGATTTGACCCCATTAATGGAAACTCTCTGCTTTCTTTTGGGGTTTTTTGCCTCTATCCATGTTTTGAACTTTACCTCCTATACCATGACCCCCCTTTTTTAAGAGTCTCGGGGGTACTCTATCAAAGGGCCCTTTTGGGGAAAACCAAGTAAACTATATCATTTTTTTTTCACTGTTACTGCCTAAAAAAGTTTTATTGAAAACGTCAGAAATTTGTCAGGCAGGAACGACCTTCGAAAAAACCCCTGCTGAGATTCATTAATCAAATTATGTTCTTAAAGGGGCCCTTAAAAATCAGCTAAAATTTTATTCTAATAATTTGCCTACTATAGACGTGAGGTTATTGGGGGGGGAATTTGATGGAATGGACTTTTTTCCCCCCCTTTAAATAGGAACTACATTAGCTATCTTCCACATCTCTGGCACAACACCAGTTAGGGTGGACGTATTAAAAAAATTCGTTAATGGCTGACTGTTCCATTTTGCATTCCTTTTTGGGCCCTGGAAAAAAAACTCGTCGGGTCCCGGGGGCTTATTTTGCTTCAGTTTATCTATCTGTTTGATAACCATGTCCCCCCTGACAGTAATATTAGTTTTAAATTTTTTTTTTTCAGGAACTGAATAATTGTTAATTTCGAATCTCATTTGTCTTCTTGTGTAAAGACTGACAAAAAAAAGTCATTAAAAGAGAACACATTTTTCCGTTCGTTATCCGTCAGCTGCCCCTTCCCAATTTTCAGGGGGGTCCTTCCCCTTTTTCCCCCCCTTCGTCCTTAATTGAAAGAACCCTTTTTTGGGGGAGTCTTTGGGGGCATTAGCAACCTTAATCTCATAGTCACGTTTTCCTTTTTAATCCCCTTTTTTTCTTTCTTTTCAACTGAACATATTGGTCAATAAGGGGGGCATCTCCTTTTGATGGCCATAAATTCCTTTTCTCCCCCAATAAATGTTTTAGCCTCCTGTTAATCCATTTGGGATCGTTATTATTTGACCTAAATTCCTCTGGGGGGAAAAAAAAATCCCCTTTTGGGGGGTTGTACAATTAAGAAACAAAACCCCCAAAAGCAGATCCCATCGTAATCGTTAGATTACCCCAGTCGAGATTAGACAGGTGTTCCATAAGTCCAATATAATCGGCAGAACGAAAATCAGGGGAAAAATTTTCCGTATTATCCCTATTCTCGTACTCCCATGTAATATTAAAAATAATGGAGTGATCACTAGCCCGCCCCCTTTAGGGTTCCAGATTATTTACAAGGAAATGAGAGGGGTGAGATGTGGGGGAAAAAAAAAAGTTAAATCAGTACCTTGATTTTTATTGACCAATCACAAGCAAGCCGCCAAAGCTAAAGCAAAGTGGTTCATCGATATTTATCTGTACATAGTGTACATATCTGTATATAGTAGGTGAAGGAAAAAAGTACATTATGTCTACTGCTGAGTTTTTTTTCCCTTTCCAACCCCCCCTTCAACCAGATTTCACAGGCCATGCATTACCTGTGTACGTTATAGATGCTATCTTAAAATTTGACGGAGAATAAAAAAATTTTTTGGGGGAATGAGATAAGATGAGAAAGCCTAGAAACAATGGTTTTTAACAGTTTAAAACAGAGGAAGATAGTTATTACAGGGGAGTTAGAGGAATCGGAAAGAGGGAAAGGGAAATTTTTTTGAGGATTTGTTAAATGTTCATGAAAAGATAGAAGCTGTGATTTCAGGCATTGGCAAGGGCGGTATGACATATTTTAGGAGTGAGGAAGACCCAGTTGTGAGTGGGGGAAAGGTGCAAGTGACTGTGGGTAAATTAAAAGAGGGTAAGGCAACTAGGATTTATGGGATAAAGACAGAATTTTTCCCCAATCTCCTTCTGTATGTTCTGACCTCCAAAGCGATTTTTTATATCTACGCACCACACAGAAAACAAGCGAGTATACAAAAAAATCACAGTCAGCTTGACTCGATCCCACGTACATGGGGGGGGGGCAAGGTTCCCTGGAGGCCAGGGAATAGTTGACCTGAAGACATCAATTGAAGAAAAAAACTCCTGGGCTTCGATTGACATCACAAAATTCCAAATGCAACATCAATTAAAAAAATCACCTTACAGACATCGATATGGCAAATAGAGAAACTGTCAGATGGCCTAGCCATCTCATACTACCACATACATCCTCGACAAAAAAAACCGAACGTTTCGCCCACGTCTCCCCCTTTGCTGGAACCCCCTTTTACCTTCATTCAACGCCCGAATCCCCTTTAAGGACAAGAAATTCTGCTCAAACTGTAGTAAAGAAGGACATGATTTCAAAACCTGTCCCCCCACCAATCCCAAATTTCCCCACCTCCCTTTCAACTGAAAGGGCACTCACCATACCCTTGCCGCCAAATGCCCTCTAAGAAAAGAAACCCCTCACTAAAAACTCAAAAAAGAAGCAACGAAAACCCCCCAAAAAAGCCGATTTTCCCCCCTTTTTAACAAACTACAGTAAAAACAAAAAATTATCCAAGCAACACAACAGTCTTCCTTAACTTAAAATTTCCCCTCTCTGCATTTTCCCGACGCTGCCCCATCCAAGGTGCTGTACTGCATGATGTATGCACACCTTGCTAATGCAACAAATCCCGGCACTTTCAACACAACAATCAACGAACTGTTCCCAAAATAACATGCCAACTTTCAACTTTCCTGACTCACCACCGTCACAAGACGTCCTCAAGATAATCCCAAAAATCGTCAACTTCACGTCCACCTCAAACCCAACACCTGCCCCCGCCCCATAACCCACCCAAAACCTTCGTCCCCGACTACAGCTACCACTCAACAACCACAATCTTCCCAACATGCCACAAATAATTAAGAATCCCAGCCTTCACTCCGCACAACTACCGAAGAAACAGAAGTACATGAATTTCCTGAAGAATCCTGCGACGAATGTGAAGAAAGCACCGAAGATAACCTACCCACCAAATACATCTATTTGAAGGACGTTACTTCCCCACACCACCTCTCCCTTTCCCCCGACGAAATACACCCTAGAGAACTCGCCCCCCCCTTCAAGAAGGAACAGTAAAACACGTTTGAAACCACCTTGTAAACTAAAAATATGCAATTCCCCGCTTACTCATACCCTCTTAAAAAAAACCCCCCTCAGATTATTATTATTTTTATTTATGTAGGAGAAACAGCAAGGAACCCGAAACACGCCTCAATGAACACATTAATGCATGTAGGAACGATAACCTGAACAACGCCCGCGCCCAAAACCAAATTCTACCAATCATCTCATGAAATTCAAAGACGCCAGTTTAGTAATCAAAGAAACTGATTTCCGCAGACGGGCCTTGAATCAAAATTTATCGCTGTTTCTAAAACAATTAAACAAAAAAAAGGCGTTTACCATCTCTGAAGTCTTAGCAAGAATCCTCCTGAAAACAGTAAACCCTACCATCACATAGCTCTCCCCTACACAAACACTTCTGGATGTGGGGAAAAATGCTGCAGGTCTTCTATTTCCCAACCTCCAACAGAAATATTTGTCTTAAACCCATTTTTGTACTACCCAAGTAATTGCTTTTATCACCTTTTACTCATGTGCAAGTTTATTGTTCTACCTTATTGTATCACTACTACTACGACTTTATCACTATACCTCTACCACCACTAGTATTACGAACGAATGAAGACTCTCAGGTAAGTACCCACGAAGGGGGATAGTAGATTGGGTAGTTGAAGAATAGTGGGTGAGAGGAGTTTTTTAAATTTGTTGGGAAAGGGGAAAAAGCCAGGGCTAAACCCAGCTGCGTAGCATTGGTTGGCATAATAGTTGTGGTAGTTTGAGGGGGTGGTGGTGTTTTTGATGTTGAAATCGCTCACTGCACGCACTGGGCTTGGTTCGGGAGGCAAGGGCAATTTTGGGCGGCAGCCATAACGTCATTGCTGGTTTGCTATTTGTACTGCTTCTCGTTAATGATTGAGTGGGGTATGTGGATGTTTTTGGGTTAAAAGGGCGTCTTTTTAATCCACCCTTTTCAGAGGGCAGGGGAAAAAGTTAGGGATTGAAAGATGTATTGGGGTAGAGGGAGGAGGAGCAGGAAATTTATAGTTTAAAAAAGGGTTTAAGATTATTGTCTTTTTGAGTGTTTTAGAAAGGGCCAAGGTCTTGGTATGTTTCAAAAAAACCCCCCCCCCCAAAAAATTGGAAAAAAACCCCGGCCGCCCCCAAAACCCCAAAAACCCTTTTTTTAAAAATTAAAACCCCAAAAAAAAAATTTTTAAAAAAAATTTTTAAAAAATTTTTTTTGGGGGTTTTTTAAAAAAAAAATTTTTTTTTAAAAACCCCCCCAAAAAAAACCCCCCCCTTTTTTTTTTTTTTTGGGCCCTTTTTTTTTTTTTTCCCTTTTTTTTTCCCTTTTTTTTTTAAAAAAAAATTTTTTTTTTTTTTGGGGAACCAAAAATTTTTTTTTTAAAACCCTTTAAAAAAATTTAAAAAATTTTTTTTTTTAAAAAAATTTTTGGAAAAAACCCCCCGAATTTTTTTGGTTTTAAGGGAAAAGGGGGGTGGGGGTTTTTTTTTAAAAAACCCCGGGGTTTTTCCCAAAATTTTTTGGTTCCTTTTTTTGGGGGGTTTTGGGGGGGTTTTTTTTTTTTTTCCCCCCCCTTTTTTTTGGGGGGGAAAAGGGTTTTCCCCCCTAACCCCCCTTTTTTTTTAAAAATTTTCCCCTTTTTTTGGGGGGTTTTTTTTTAAAAAAAATTTTTAAGGCCCAAGGGGGGGGGGGGGTTTTTTTAAAAAATTTTTAAATTTTGGGGGGGGAAAAAAAAAATTTTTTTTTTAAAAAAAATTTTTTTTTTAAAAAAAATTTTAAAAAAACCAAAAAAAAAAAAAAGGTTTTTTTCCCCCCTTTGAAACCCCCGGGGCCCCCCCTTTTTAAAAACCCCCCCCTTTTCCCATTTTAAAAGAAAAACCCCTTTTTTTTTTTTTAAAAGGGGAAAAAAAGGGAAAGGGGGGAAAAAAAAAAAAATTTTTTTCCCCTTTCCCCCGGGGGGGGGGGGGTTTTTTTAAAAAAACCCCAAGGGTTTAAAATTTTTTTTTTAATTTTTTTTTTCCCGGGCCGGGCCCGGGGGGGTTTTTTCTTTGGGGGTGGGGTTTTTTTTTTTGGGGGGGGGGGGGGGGTTTTTTTGGGAAAAAAAGGGGTTTTTTTGGGTTTTTTTTTTTTAAAAACCCCGGGAAGCCCCCATGCACTAATCCTGTCTCCCCCCTTTTTTTTGGGATAGATATCTGCATTGTTCATGGCAGAGCTGTGTAATGTCATCTGCATAAGCCAGTGTGAGTGTGGGGGTGTGCTGGGGTAGGTATGTTGTTTGGGGTAAAGGGTGTATAAGGTAGGAGAGAGCATTTGGGTCCCTGGGGGGCACCAGCTTTAAGGGTGAAGGAGTCAGAGAGACAGTTTTGGAACTTAATTTCCCTTTTAAGGTCATCAAGGGAAATTGCAAGTGTTTTTTTGGGCGTTCTGAGGAAGGTCAAAAGGTTACATAGTTGTACTTAAGCCCCGAATGCCAGACAGTGTCAAAAACTTTTTTCCCCGTCTTTGCAACCAGGGCTGTTGTAAGTCCTTGTGCCTTATTAATTTGAATATAGTTTAAAATGATATTTGGGCTGCTTGTGTAGATCTGTGTTGTCGGAAGCCGAATTGGCGGTCTGTCAGGAGGTGGTTTGTCCCCCAAAGGGGAGTCCTTAGTCTTTTTTAAAGTCTTTTAAAAGTCTTACCTATTTTTAAGCAGGCTAATCGGTCTGTAGTTTTTGGGTCAGTTGAGTCTTTGTTAGGTTTGGGGGAAAAAGAGTGGCAATTGCAGATTTGAAAAGGAGGAAAATAGCCAGATGCAAGGCAGGCATTGTAGAGGAGTAAGAGCAGAGAACAGAGTCAGGGAGGTGACGGAGGATGTGATTTAGAGGCCAGGGGGCTCCTGGTGCTTTTGGAGGGGGCTTTAAAAAATTAGCGCTTTTTACATTTGGGGTTTTGAGAAAGGAGGTTTAGAATGTGTGTAAAAAGGGGAGAGGAAAAAACGAATGATAGGGGCAGGGTTGGTGATGTGTTTTATGTGTGGGAGACCTAGTATTACACCCACCATGAACCTTTTATCCCTTTTGTCCATGCATTGTTTGTAACGGTTTTAAAAAAGCTCCTGGGGAGCAAAAAGTTGCCACAATAAAAAAATCTCATTAGTTGCATTTGTGTCCTTTTTTTTGCTACCTTTTCTAAAAAGACTTCAAAAAAAAAAAAATAGTCTCCTCTCTTGGGAAAAACTTTTACCACACTAGGGATACTCCTTTCGGGCAATTAACAACGCCCGACCTTATTCCCGTGGGACCTGACGCCCAGACAGCCATTCCCTGATCCAGAAACCGACAACAAACCAGTGAGCACTGCAGACAATTCCCGGGCCCTCGGTTTTGCCCTGTTTTATCGCCTCATAACGCCTTTGCAGCTGGGTTTAGCCCCCGGCTTTTTTCCTTTGACTCAAGATCTTCCTCTCACCGACTATTCTTCGTCTGTCCACACCCCCCCACTCACCCACTTGGGGTACTTACCTGAGAGATTTTCTGTCTGTCTGTCTGGTAAAACTGGTCAATTAGGGAAAAACTTTATTTAAAATTAAGTCCCTTTCTAAATCATTTTCTTATACATTTAAAGATATTTTTTTTCAATTATTTTAAATATAAAATTAATGATTTTCTACCAAAAAAACCCTTTGGGAAACTTCCCTAACCTCATTATAACAAGCGAAATTTTAAATTTAGCCTAATCCAATTAAATATGTTTTATATGTTTACAATAATTTAATAATAAACAAACACAATGAAATTTTTTTTTCCGTTAGATTCTGAATGTTTTTTGCGAAATTATTGCATACACAAATTTTCTTGCCCTATTCGGAAGAATTGCGTTGCTATTTAAGCCAAAATCCAAAATTTTATTTATACGGCACACACACACACACACACACACACACTAGAGAGGGAACACAGAAACAAGGGGGGCACAACTGGAAGCTAAGACTCAGATGAGTCAAAGGGATGTCAGGAAACATTTCTTCAGCCACAGAGTAGTCAGGGGAAATGGAATGGACTAGAAAAAAATATAGTAGAGGCAGGGAAACCCTACATAGTTTTAAGACAAAGGGATAAAGCTCATGGGGCAGGGGGAGCAGAGACCCCGTAGCAGACAGCGAAGAGGCGGGGCCAGGGGCTGAGTCTCACCCCTGCAACCACAATTAGGTGAGTACAATTAGGTGAGTACTAGGGGACAAAGGCTACAAACCTGGCAAAAGGGGAAAGACCTTGGGGTGAGTATAACGCCGCAGCCCGGGGGCACACATCAACCAGATAACTGCGGCAGCATATGGGCGACTGGCAAACATAAGATTAGCGTTCCGTTACCTTAACAAGGAATCGTTCAAGACACTGTACACCGTGTACGTCAGGCCCATACTAGAATATGGGACCAGTCTGGGAAACCCCACACCTGGTCAAGCACGTAAAGAAACTAGAAAAGTACAAAGGTTTCGACAAGGTTATTCCACGACTCGGGGTCTGTCCGGGAAGAAAGGTTGAGGGAAAAGGGCTAACAAACTGGGGGAAAAAAGGGTCAGAGGAGACATGATAACGACATACAAAATACTGCGGGGAATCGACAAGGTAACGTGACAGGATTTCCAGAGAGGGAACACAGAAACAAGGGGACACAACTGGAAGCTGAAGACTCAGATGAGTCAAAGGGGGGGGAAGCATTTCTTCAGCCACAGAGTAGTCAGGAAGTGGAAAGTCTAGAGAAAGATATAGTGGAGGCAGGAACCATACATAGTTTTAAGACAAAGGGATGATAAAGCTCATGGAGCAGGGAGAGCAGAGACTCAGAGGAACAGCGAAGAGGGGGGGCCAGGAGCTGAGTCTCGACCCCCCCAACCACAATTAGGTGAGACACACACACATATATATATGTATATATATATATATATATATATATATATATATATATATATATATATATATATATATGTCGTGCCGATTAGGAAAAATGGTCAATTAGCAAAAACTCATCTAAAATTAAGTCCTTTCTAAAATTTTTCATAGTTTAAAAATATATTTTTTTTATTTATGTTAATGTAAGAATTTATAATTTTGTACCCAAAAGAAACTTTGAAAACCTACCCAACCTTATTACAACAAGGCAATTTAATTTTCCCTAACCCCAAATAAATATATTTTAGATACGTTAACATTAATTTAATAAAAACATACACAATGAATTATATTTTTTTTGTTATGTTCAGAATGATTTTGGCGAAATTATTGCATACACAAATTTTTGCTTGTCTTATATGGGAAAAAAAGCGTTGTATTTTAAGCCAAAATCGCAAGTTTTACCTAATCGGCACGACATATATATATACTTTGATAATTAATGCTTTTTTAAAACTTATTGACTTGATATGCAGCTAAACACAATAACGACCAGGTATTGCCCCAAAAACATCCTTTTTGAACACAATACACGAACATTTTTTTTATTTCAAACCTCCATGAATCATTTCACTAAAAATCAAGATTAATAATAAATTTTGGGGAGTCGTCTTTTCCCAAGTCTGCCAGAGCCATCCATTGCACATCAAGTCATAATACAAGAAATTCAGCCAAAAAACAACTTACATCAGCCCCCCCAATATTATTTTTTTGGGGAGGTGTAATATTATCTCAGTTGTTAAAGCAATTTCATGATTTTCACTAAAAAAATGAGTATATTATTTAAACATAAAAAATGAAAAACATTTTAATAAATGTAACAGTTTTTTTGCTTTTTATAAATGAGAAAAGGGGTTTTTGGGGAATTTTATTTCTGGAAAATTTCGCCACCAGTTGTTTCTTCAGTCCAAAAGAGAAAACGATTGAAATTGGGAATTTTGGGGAAATCAGCCCCTCAGCCTTTTAGCCCATCAATATTTTTCATGTATTGGAAATTACAGACAATATGTTGGTAAAGAACGGTGATTTTTTGAAATTGTGGAACGTTTCGCTCACCAGGGGCTTAATCAAGGCTTGATAAAACTGCTGGAGAGCGAAAAGGCCCAAAAAAATTTTCATTATTTGCACTTGTGTCCTTTTTCCCAAATATTTTCGCTTTCGATTCAAAATATAATCTAGATTAAAAAAATCTAAATGAATGTTTTAAAACTTAAACTTAGAGTATTAAGACTTTCTGATTAAAATTTCTAAAAAGTTAATAATTTAATACTTTCTGATTAGTATTTCCAAAAAAATAATATTTAATGACTTTCTAAAGGGTGTCAAAATCTGATTAAGTTTTTTTTCCGCTAAACTCACAACATTTTAATGGTAATGTAATGTGTTGTGTCTAATGAAGTTAAGTTATTTTTGTTAATGACCCGGGGGAGAATATTTAATTAAGTCCTGGCATTTTTTTTACATTAGATTTTAAGGGTATTTTTTTTTTTTTTTTTTTTTCTCTCTCTCTCTCTCTCTCTCACCCCCAAACAACACTCACCACTCACCTATTCTTTTTTCATTCTCTACCCCTCTCCATAACTCTCTCACTATACGTTCACTTTTCTCACTCCCCTCACTATCTAAAATCTTTGTCTACTCTTTTCTATATCTTTCCCTAATGGGAATTAAAGTAGAACGATCTTTTAGTGAAACAAATATATGTAATCATGACATTGCAATAAAATCTCAATTGAAGTTCTTGTCAGTGAGAATATTTCTGCACAGGACTAAGTGTTGCTGGGGGAGATAGGAAGCCCCACACACAGTCTCCTTCCAAAAGTGTTTGCGGAAGTTTCCCCTTTAGAAAACATCAATTGAAAAACAGATCTTGTCAAAAAGCAACCAGCTGGAAAACCCCACAAGCATGTAACAGGGGTGTGTGTGTGTGTGTGTGTGTGTGTGTACTACCTATTTTGTACTCACCATTTATGGTTGCAGGGGTCGAGTCATGCCCTGGCCCCCCCTCTTCACTGATTGCTACTAGGTCCTCTCTCTCCCCGCTCCATAGCTTTATCAAACCCGTCTTAAAACTATGTTGGGGTGGTTCCTGCCCCACTCGTCACTTTTTGGTTTCCCCTTCCTGACAACTCTATGATTGAAGAAATACTTCCTAACATCTCTTTGACTCATGGGGCTTTAACCCAACTGACCCCTTTTTTCTGTGTCCCCCCCCTGGAACATCCTGTCTCTGTCCACCTTATCTATTCCTCGCAGTATTTTAATGTCGTTATCATGTCTCCCTAACCTCCTGTCCTTTTTTGTGTGTGTGTGTGTGTGTGTGTGTTTTGTGTTTTTTTGTGTGTGTGTGTGTGTGTGTGTGTGTGTGTGTGTGTGTGTGTGTGTGTGTGTGTGTGTGTGACTACCCAAACAGCGCCTGCAGACATGGACATATTACCAACAGAATAAAGTTTTTTACCCTTGTACCTGTGAACAAGATAATGTG
>WNWK01038032.1:0-18156 GCA_009830355.1 Cherax destructor | reverse complement strand
AGGGGGGGAGGGAGGGGAGGAGGGGGAAAAGGGGAAAAAAGGGAGGATGGGGAAGATGGAAAGGGGGGAGGGGGATGGGGGTAATTAGGTTCGGTCGGGAGGAAGAAGACCAAGGGGTTTAATTCCTAGACCGATGCCTCTTTACCCCGGCCCCCCAAGGGTATTCCACTTCCTGACAACTCTATGACTAAAGAAATACTTTCTAACATCCCTTTGACTCATCGAAGTCAAAGGGATGTGTGTGTGTGTGTGTGTGTTACTTTCAGTCACACAGGTATAGGTGTGTGTTACTTTCAGTCACACAGGTGTAGGTGTGTGTTACTTTCAGTCACACAGGTGTAGGTGTGTATTACTTTGTCACACAGGTGTAGGTGTGTATTACTTTGTCACACAGGTGTAGGTGTGTGTTACTTTCAGTCACACAGGTGTAGGTGTGTGTTACTTTCAGTCACACAGGTGTTGGTGTGTGTTACTTTCAGCCACACAGGTGTAGGTGTGTGTTACTTTCAGTCACACAGGTGTAGGTGTGTGTTTCTTTCAGTCACACAGGTGTAGGTGTGTGTTACTTTGTCACACAGGTGTAGGTGTGTGTTACTTTCAGTCACACAGGTGTAGGTGTGTGTTACTTTCAGTCACACAGGTGAGGTGTGTGTTCCTTTCAGTCACACAGGTGTAGGTGTGTGTTACTTTCAGTCACACAGGTGTAGGTGTGTGTTCTTTCAGTCACACAGGTGTAGGTGTGTGTTACTTTCAGTCACACAGGTGTAGGTGTGTGTTACTTTCAGTCACACAGGTGTAGGTGTGTGTTACTTTCAGTCACACAGGTGTAGGTGTGTGTTACTTTCAGTCACACAGGTGTAGGTGTGTGTTACTTTCAGTCACACAGGTGTAGGTGTGTGTTACTTTCAGTCACCCAGGTGTAGGTGTGTGTTACTTTCAGTCACACAGGTGTAGGTGTGTGTTACTTTCAGTCACACAGGTGTAGGTGTGTGTTACTTTCAGTCACACAAGTGTAGGTGTGTGTTACTTTCAGTCACACAGGTGTAGGTGTGTGTTACTTCAGTCACACAGGTGTAGGTGTGTGTTACTTTCAGTCACACAGGTGTAGGTGTGTGTACTTCAGTCACACAGGTGTAGGTGTGTGTTACTTTCAGTCACACAGGTGTAGGTGTGTGTTACTTTCAGTCACACAGGTGTAGGTGTGTGTTACTTTCAGTCACACAGGTGTAGGTGTGTGTTACTTTCAGTCACACAGGTGTAGGTGTGTGTTACTTTCAGTCACACAGGTGTAGGTGTGTGTTACTTTCAGTCACACAGGTGTAGTGTGTGTTACTTTCAGTCACACAGGTGTAGGTGTGTGTTACTTTCAGTCACACAGGTGTAGGTGTGTGTTACTTTCAGTCACACAGGTGTAGGTGTGTGTTACATTCAGTCAGACAGGTTTAGGTGTGTTACTTTGAGTCACACAGGTGTAGGTGTGTGTTACTTTCAGTCACACAGGTGTAGGTGTGTGTCACACTCAGTCACACAGGTGTAGGTGTGTGTCACACTCAGTCACACAGGTGTAGGGGTGTGTCACACTCAGCCACACAGGTGTAGGTGTGTGTCCCTCTCAGCCACGCAGGTGTAGGTATGTCTCACACTCAGCCTCGCAGGTGTAGGTGTGTCTCACACTCAGCAACGCGGATGTACAAGTGTTCCACACTCAGCCACGCGGGTGTACAAGTGTTCCACACTCAGCCACGCGGGTGTACAAGTGTTCCACACTCAGCCACGCGGGTGTACAAGTGTTCCACACTCAACCACGCGGGTGTACAAGTGTTCCACACTCAACCACGCTGGAGTACAAGTGTTCCACACTCAGCCACGCGGGTGTACAAGTGTTCCACACTCAGCCACGCGGGTGTACAAGTGTTCCACACTCAGCCACGCGGGTGTACAAGTGTTCCACACTCAACCACGCGGGTGTACAAGTGTTCCACACTCAGCCACGCGGGTATACAAGTGTTCCACACTCAGCCGCGCGGGTATACAAGTGTTCCACACTCAGCCGCGCGGGTGTACAAGTGTTCCACACTCAGTCGCGCGGGTGTACAAGTGTTCCACACTCAGCCACGCGGGTGTACAAGTGTTCCACACTCAGCAACGCGGGTGTACAAGTGTTCCACACTCAGCCACGCGGGTGTACAAGTGTTCCACACTCAGCCACTAGGGCGTGTTCCACACCAGCCACGGTTCCACACTCAGCCACGCGGTTGTACAAGTGTTCCACACTCAGCCACGCGGGTGTACAAGTGTTCCACACTCAGCCACGCGGGTGTACAAGTGTTCCACACTCAGCCACGCGGGTGTACAAGTGTTCCACACTCAGCCACGCTGGTGTACAAGTGTTCCACACTCAGCCACGCTGGTGTACAAGTGTTCCACACTCAGCCACGCGGGTGTACAAGTGTTCCACACTCAGGCACGCGGGTGTACAAGTGTTCCACACTCAGCCACGCGGTGTACAAGTGTTCCACACTCAGCCACGCGGGTGTACAAGTGTTCCACACTCACCCCTCACCCGCAGGGTATACAAGTGTTCCACACTCAGCCACGCGGGTGTACAAGTGTTCCACACTCAGCCACGCGGGTGTACAAGTGTTCCACACTCAGCCACGGGGTGTACAAGTGTTCCACACTCAGCCACGCGGGTGTACAAGTGTTCCACACTCAGCCACGCGGGTGTACAAGTGTTCCATACTCAGTTAAGCTGGTGTACAAGTGTTCTACACTCAGCCACGAGGGTGTACAAGTGTTTCACAATCAGAAACGCGGGGTGCTAGCGTGTGTCACACACAATTCTCTATCTCTGTCTCCTGTCTCATTCATCTTCCTCGAATGTTCGTTATTCTCTCTCCTCTGTGTGCCTCCCCTACACCCAATTCCTCATCAACTCTCCTTTTTCAAGATAACGTTCTTCTCTCCTCCAGATGTTGTCTTTACCATGAAAAGCGTGTGATCCCTTCCTGTTCTGTTTTTCAGTTAGTCCATCCACTGTTGTCTTTGGTGCTTCCTTACAATGCCAGAGGGTGCTGTCTTCCAGTGCTTCCGTCAAGTGTTTCCTTCCAGTGGTGCTTTCCAATTCTTTCTTTCAGTGTGACTCTTTTGGTATGCCATTTATTGCGTTAATTTATTGCTGCGTTTCAGTGTTCTTCCATTGCTGTTTTCAAGTGAGTTATTCCTGTGCAGCTTTCCTGCGCTGACATCCAGTGTGACTTTGTAAATGGTCGAAGTCGGACCGAAGCGTCGTCGTAAGCTCCTCTCTCCTATACCTGGATTATTATTATAATCAAAAGAAGCGCTAAACCACAGGGGTCATACAGCGCCGCAGGGGAAAGTAGGATGCAGGAAGAATGGATTGTAAGAGGGAGAGGGATGATTAGTAGGGTATAGAGTGTAGCAGGGTATTGGATAGTGCAAGGATAGAGTATAGCAAGAGATTGAGGTAGAAGGGACTGAGGGGAGTGCTAGAGGTATAAACTTCAGAGTTTGTATAGTAAGTCAGTTGCTGTCAAAAAGTAAATGAGAGAGTCAGGGTTAAAGGAGGGTCCATCGGCAAAAAGGGAAGGTAAAGAAAGGCCCGCAGAGTGAAGACGCCGTTGGAGGTAAATTCTGCGTGCTCGTTGATATAGTGTTCAGTTCAACAGAATATGGTGAACAGACACTGGAACCTGACAATGCTCACAGAGAGGGACAAGGAGCCTCTCCATGAGATACCCGTGCGTAAGACGAGTGTGGCCAATGCGAAGACGGGAGAGTGTAGTCTCCCAAACTCGACATTGGTGACAAGAAGGAGGTAGAAACCTATACTCGGTTTAATAGAATGAAGTTTGTCATTTAGCAGGTCACACCAGCGTTGGAAGAGGAAACTGTCAAAAGGGCTTGGGAGGGGACAGGAGTGGAAGCGGCCTGGGGCGGGGCAGTCAAGGAAGGAACGTGGGAGGGGACAGGGGATGAAGACATTGAACGAGGAGGAGGATGAACCTCCACTCACGTTACAGAACTAGTCGGAGGTGAAGAACCTGGCAATGGGGATTTTTTGCCGGACTTATGAGAAGAAGGGGGCGCTGAGTTTGAGGTGGTGAACGAGGGAGTGTAGACACAGAACTGTTAGTTAGTTAGTTACCATTTTGTCCTAGGCACATGTCAATTAGACACTAGGCCTGTTGTATGTATGTGTGTGTGTGTGTGTGTAAGGAAACACTTCGAAATGTTTCTGCCCCACCGGGAATTGAACCCGGCCCCTCCGTGCGTGAAGCGAGAGCTTTACCCACTGGGCTACCGGGGGCGTGTGTGTGTGTGTGTGTGGTGTGAGTGAGTAGAGGAAGGGGTGTGGACAGTATGGGATGCCGAGGTAGGGACCTCGGAGCCAAGAACAGCAAAAGGATTCGAGACAGGGGTGACTGAGGATGGGGCGACCACAGAGGAAGCCGGGGAATTTGAGACCCCAGAAGTGGGGCGACGTTTAGTAATGGGATAATAGGAATTATGGGGAAGTCTCCCTTGAAGGCATAGATGAGAGACGGCCATAGCATATGAGAAGCCTTCCGCCTCTTTGAGACAACGGATTTCCCGCTCATTCAGGTAAACCTGACAACGGTGAGAGTACGATAGATGCGCCTCCTGCCAGTTAAGGCAAGAGGGAGGTAGATTACAAGAAGGACTGGCATGGTCGTCGACTCCACAGACTGGGCATTCGACCATGGACCTGCAATATTTCGCTGGATGACCAAAACGCCAGAAGTTTATACACTGTTGCGGTGTAGGGGTCACCTTTCAAACTTGTAAACGGTGACCTGCAATGTAAACCGAGGGTGGAAGTTCATGGCAGTCAAATGTTAAACGAGCTATATTGCAAGGATAACGTCTTCGCTTATTGGCAGGGAGGACAAAAGTGTGAACTTTAAGGACAGGGAGTTCTTTGAGCTCAAGCTGATCCAAAATGTCATCACCACATGTCTGGAAATTCCGTTGGACAATGGTGTGGGGTAAAATGACGGTACCACTACAAGAATTGAGTGAATGATGTTTGTCAATAGTGATAGGAATAGTATCTATTGTTGTAAGGAGAGAAAGATCGCGAGCTTGGCCAGCATTCTGGATCGTGATGATGCGAGTGCCGCTCTTGAGAGCGTGAAATGAGATATCTTTACCAATATGGCGTAGCAGAGCCTTACCAATACTATGATCTGAAAGATAGGTATTATAAGAAGTCGGTCGTAGAGTAAAAAACTTTGTCCATTGAGTAGTGTGAAACAAAGTGTTTAATGGGAGTGCATGACGAGCTGGTCGTTTCTGAGATGAACGAGAAGGAAGTGTCGAATCGTCATGTAAGGTCTTGGTCGTTTGGGTGTGACGGGCGAGCGATCCCACACCGTTGAGGGAGAAGCCGGAATCAAGGTCAGAGAAGAGCGAAGGTCAGACGTGTCAAAAGGGCCGGTCGGAACCCCGGTACCTGAAGCAGGTGACGAACCGGCACCAGCAAGAGGTACAGGGGTATTAGAGATGTCCGAAGAGTTGTCCATTAATGAGGTAGGGTCAGAACTAGGTGCGGTATCAAGGGGCCCGGGTGTAGGTTCACGGATTAGGGCATCCATGGTTAGGTTACTTCTTTCTTTTTGTTTTAAGAAAAAAAAAGAAAGAAGAAAATATAAAGAAAAAAAAGAATAAAAAAGGGGGGAACGTGGAGGAATAGCTCTGCGCCCAAGAGGACCTCAACACCGCAAGTGGTGCAGATGCTGCATGGAACCCGTGCCATACCCTACCCTTCATGCCAGTAAACCAGCAATCCGGGATAGCAACCTCACATCCACCGAGCCACCCGGTGGACAAAAGAGAGGGCGGCCGGATATCCGCCATCAAGCATAACTCCTTCGACCACCACCCCCGGAATCCGAAAGGTGGCCTCCAGAGATACACCCGTCGCCCGAAAGATACCCAAAGCCACCCCCCGGGAGACCAGAGAGGGATCGGGACATCCCCAGGCGATCCAGATTCCACGGCAAACTACACCACCGCCAAGAACCTCAACGGAATGGGATGGACCACGGTACCCTTCCCCCTACCTAGGAACTAGAATGCCTGTTGAGGGAAGCTCCCAGGGTAAAAATGGGAATGAAATAAGGAAAGAATGAGGAGGAGGAGGAGGAAAGGGAAAGGGAGGATGGGGAAAATGGGACAAGGGAGGGGGAATTGGGGGGTAATTTGGTTCGGTCTGAGGAGAAGACCAAGAGGTCCAATTCCTCAGACCGATAGTCTCTTTACCACGACAAGAAGCCCCCCTTAAAGAGGATATACGTATATAATGTTACGACATTGAATATAAAATAAGGAGTCTAACTCCTGCACTTCTCTTGGTACGTACATTTTAAATAATTTCATTAACTAAAAGAATCTACTTCAACCAGTATATTAATATGGATAAATCAACCTTATAAGTTCGGACTTAATACTATCTTCATCCAATAATATCAACCAAAAGGTAACCTACAATGGTTACCAAGACATTCAGGAAAAATAAACACATAAGCAGTATAATGTGATCATTTATTGACAACGTTTCGCCCACTGCGTGGGCGAAACGTTGTCAATAAAGGATCACATTATACTGCTTATGTGTTTATTTTTCCATTGTGTCGGTATTTTATACCATTTATTTCTACCAAGACATTCAGTTAGGTGAAACATTAATTCTCCAGAGTAAAGGAGAACTCGAAAATGACAGACTAACTCTTATTTTCATCCAGCTTGACTTAGAATAACATCGAAGACAAAGTAACGTACAGTTTGTGTCACACGACACAATTCTCTCAGTGTCACATTACGACCCTCTCTTCCTTCAGTGTCACACCACAATAGCGTCGTGGGGACAACAGTGACTGTAGCGTCACCCGTGACTGTGAGTAAAGTAGAACTCTAAAATGACCCTTCAAAGAACAAATCAACCACCAAAGAGAGAGTTTGATGTGTCTCCTCAGAGAGGCAGCAGGTAACTGAGGCCAACCCAGCAGCCAAACATTGAGTGTGATGACCTTGACTCACAGGGGTACGGCAGAGACACCGGCAGGTAAACAATCTAGTCGATAGTTAGCTAAGCATATACCCATGTGGTCAGCCAATCACAACTCTCGAACATAAAATGTACATGCTACTCCCTACCTAATATAATAATATAGCTAAGTATAATATACACAGAATATAAAATATACCTTGCGTTTAGTTCAGGGTACGCAACAGTGTGTTTGTATGTATATGTATGTGTGTATGTGTGTGTGTACATGTGTGTGTGTATGAGTGAGAAAGAGAGAGAGAGAGAGAGAGAGAGAGAGAGAGAGAGAGACAGACAGACAGACAGACAGATAGACAGACAGACAGAGACAGACAAAGACAGAGAGAGAGGGAGATCGAAGGAAATGTGTACATTGTCTAGACACAGTGTTCCTGCCGAATAGCTTACATAGCTCTCAGAATATCTCACTGCAGGGGGACGCCTGTAAGAGGATTGCTTCCCATGGAAATCTGCGACCAGATTCCTGGAGTTATCTACAAGGGTTTCTCGGGACGGCTTAGTGCAGGGCAGGAGAGCGAGAGGTTGTGCAAGATAGACCAGTAGAGGCCAGAGGGCCGTGCCTGGGATGGGCGATGGGTGGTGTGAAGGCATGTCTGCCTTCTATCCCTTGGGGCGTAGTTGAGGATATAGAAATTAAAAAACACGTTTTACAAAAGCCCAGGAAAAGAACAGATGGCAGAGGATCAAAATTCAGTATCAGGATTACGGAGTTGTCTGTCCCACCTGACCAGAAAAACACACTTGCAGTTAATATTTAAAACGATATTCACGTTATCCATCAGTAATTCCCAGCACTGATATTATGTATACTGGACGTACTCATCGAGTTTATTATTTAACTACTGATTTTGGCTTGTTTGTCGATCTTTAATTGTATGAAAAATATTATGTTTTAAGACTTTTGAGCTCCCGACTCCTAGTATTTTTTTTATATTTTATTTAAGAGGACAAAAACATATAATAACACAAATCCAATAACAAAATTCAAACATGAATACTTGCAAATTACAAGTGCTGACCATAACTCAACACGTATCTCGTAAAATCCAAAATGACACATTTTTTCACAATTTGCTATGAAATTAGACACCACATACTCTCAAATATGTGCAAGGACATTCCCTGAGGACTAATAACATAATGCACATACAAAATAATAGCCAAAATACCAAATGAAGGCAATCAGTTAACAAAATATAAACATACTAACATGCACCTAATAAAATCCCTACCCATCTTCATGATACATAAACATACAATACCAGTATAAATATATATACAATCGCCTCAGGCTTATCTACAATAAATTTATGAATGCAGGTGTATACATACTGAAAATAAACAACAATAACCAAAACCTAATACCCATTATATTACATACACTGCGGTGTACAGGACTACCCACCCGTGAAAACCCGTTCTCACAATGTATAATAGAACACGTAGCAATACTAAAATTCCAATGTGAATTCTTAAATTTTTTTTTTTTTTTATTATTATTTTATTTGGAGAGACATATATACAAATATATTATACAGAGCCATACCATGGTCTGAAACAAAGCTTATATAACAAAATAAGCAGTATAGAACAAAATTAACAACATAACAACACCCTTATTAGTTAGTCTGGGGTAATATATTAACCATGAACAATAAATGCATAGGTAAAGCGACAACATGCCATGTCTTACGTAACCCCTACATGTCGTACAATGACATGCTGAAATAAAAATTAACTAAACATATTAAATCGGAACAACAATCGTACTTTTGTTGAGAGTTTTAATGTGAATTTCCATTAAGGGACATAATTATACCAACACAGTACACAAGACACTACCCTGCCAAGACAATTAACACCAAAATCCATACATTAACATCACAATCAGTATAACAGAAATGGTACTATAAGCAGTGAAACAGAATTTATAACATGAAGCATACAATTTTTTTTTTTTTTTATTAAAATATTTTATTTGAAACATAAACCCGACACATAAGGTTTATCGTACATCACTTGTTTATATATTTATTCAGAGAACATACATAATAAATTTTACCAATTTATCCCACAAACCACATAGACTTTGATACACCAATCATGATATCCGAGTGCAAACCTGAACAGATATATATCATGATGAGAAATGATGCCGGATATGAATCCAACGAATTTGCATCAACAACTAAGTCAACAAACCCCTACTTCCAAAACAAAAGTAACTACCAAACCAAAGCAAATGTCACATAGTAAGGATTATAACTCAAAGAAAACTTACTTTGACATAGCAACGAGAAAACCAGCGCACCACAAGAATACCTTGACCATAGTCTACGGATTCATTACAATCCCAACCTAAGACTATCATGTACAGTACAGTAGTGACTGAAGAAACCTCCTCTTCCTCACCCCCCTCAGCCAAACCAAAGCCCTTGCACCGAAAAAAAAAAACCCATGAATTTATAGGTAACCAAAAAGAAAGAAACCACACACATACAGCCTCGACTAAATCAACCCTATGCCCCGAAAGTCGTCCGTCAAACCCTGACCCACACAGAGTGCCAAGTCACCCGTATGTCTACCCCAATACTCACCCTTAAAACCCCAACCAAGCAAACCCTCCTCACCCTTTCCCTACACCAGCATACATACAAATGAAAAACCCCTTATATAAGCAACGTTTGTCACCCGACCACCCAATACGTATCAGTCGTCAAGCCCTCTTCCAACTCACGTCTGCCCCAATAGATCCGCAATCCTTAACTCCCTGTATGATTGATTGAAATCAGTTTCCCATGCTCTCCCATACACTACACGATTTCTGCATTTCGTCCTATAGATGCAAGCAGAAAGAGCTTTGACCCTTTCCCCTGCTCCCAAATCCCTAAGTCTCCATGAACCACATACAAAATCTACTAGATAATACATGAGACCCTTCGCTCTGAGCATTAAGTCCCCTGAGGTCTAGAAACATTGCCCTCAAAAACGAGATGCCCCCACCCCCATATGGCGAAGCCCCTCCCGGCCCACTCCCATATTGGCCCCAAAGATTCACAAAATATATCCCATGCAGTGTAGTATCCAATTCCCACATCTCACACATGCACCATCTCTCACCAAACCCATGCTCACTAAAGAATCCTTTGACGCTACAGCATCATGTAAAAACCTAAACATGAACTCCCGATCCCTAGACCTCAGCTTCAACCCCTTTAATCCCCCCCCATATCTCAGCCCAACCATACATAGGATATATCGACACGCATTCTATCACCTGATGAGATCCCCCCAAAATACCTAGCCTACCAACCGAGATGTCCTGCGGGTGTCTTACCACCATCAAACTTCTTAATATGTCCTTACCATATACCAGAGACCTGTCATCCCACCATTCACTCATCTCCCGGAGTACCCCCCCCACTCCTTCTTTCCCTGACCTGCCTAATCCACCCCTCCGCACCAGACAACGTTTGAGGTACAAGCACAACAGTCTACGTTCTAACCAAATTAATCCCAAACCCTCAATTTCACACTGTTGCGCACAACGTTACGCCCTACCCAATGTCTTCCACCAGCCCACACATACTTAAAAACCATTCGTTCCAGAACCTCCACGTCAGCCTGTAATAAAGGGAATATGGCAGCTACATACCACAGCTTACTATAAACCATACTATTCACTATTATTACCCTCTGTCTCAAAGTAACTTCCTTCGCTCTCCAAACCTGCAGTAGGTCCGTCGCCCCCTGTATCACCCTACGAGAATTCAATTTTCTTGCCAAACTACGATCCTTCATAAATTCCACCCACATATCCTCACACTTGAAACGACGTGCCACACCTGACTTCTGCCCAACGTCCCTCCCACCCAAGTACCTACCTCCAATAATTTTGTTTTACTATCGTTTATTCTCATCCCAGTTGCTCCACAAAACACACGAACAATGTCCCCCACATTAACAAGGCCCTGCTCCGAACCCACAAGTACCGTAGTGTCGTCCACATACCCTACGATGCCCGTGCGTTCTTTTGCCTCATCAACATTCATCCACACCCCTACCTCAATTAATCTGTAAAAAGGGTCCTGTAAACATGCAAATAATATCTGTGAAAGGGGACAACCCTGCCGCAGACCCCTACCCATTGGAACCAAATCCCCCAATCTACCATTCACCTGTACTCTGACACACGCTCCCCCATACAACCTCTCAATCCACTTCACAATTTCTTCCCCAAAACCCTGCCTTCTCATTATGTCATACAGCACGTCCCTTTCCACACTATCATATGCACCCTTCCAATCTAAAGCCAAAACACCTCCTTTCCCATGCGCAACATAATCTTTAATTCGCTCAAGACCATTTACCACAATCCTACCAGGTATTCCACCTTGCCCCTCTGCAATCACCTTCCCCAACACTTTCTTTATTCTATTACCTAGTATTTTAGCCAATATTTTATAGTCCGCATTCATTAGAATTATAGGCCTATAATTACTCAGAGAATCCTCCCCCCCTCCCTTCCTGACTAAAACTACAACCCCAATACTACTTTCTCCTTCCCCCACCCCTGCGGACTTCATACAATTCATCAAGCGCACTAGACAGTCCCTCACCGCATCCCAATTCTTCCTATAAAATTCATTTGCTATACCATCTATTCCTTGGGAACTCCCCTTACTCAACCCATCCACTGCTGCCCACACCTCCTCCTCTCTAATAACACCTCCCATAGCCTCTCTATCCCGCTCCTCCAACTGCTCTTGAATTCCCTCCAAAAGGAGATTCCTATACTCCAACCCCACATCCACACTACTCATATAACGTGCAAACCATTTATCCACAAATACTCCGACTGCCTCTGTACCCCGAATTACCATACCCTGCTCATAATTCTCCAGCCTCTGCTCGACTTTCATACATTCTATTGTCCTCGCCTCACGTTTTCGCCTACAGTGACTCAACACCGTTTTTGACGGCCTATCACCCACTAACAGATCATCTATACCAGCTTTCATGCGGCACGCCTCAAACTCTCTATCTGTATGTCCCATAACTTTTCCTTTAATACACGGATTTCCCCGTTTCATGACGACCACCTTTTCATAACAACCCTGTAATTGCCCCTCCACATACTTCATCAAACCGCATCTCCACCCCGCCTCCTCTCTACCCAACTGCTGATAAAACTCCCTAATTCGGCTTGCCCACATTCGTCCACCACCCTAACAAGTTATCCTGCCTCTCACTCCTCGCCCATAACCTCCCCCACCATTCGCTAAAGTGCATTGATTTATCCCCTCCCACTAGTAATCCTACATTCAATTTCCAATAACCCCTATACCACTTTGCAACGCCTTCCCAATTCAAATCAACTAAAATCCCCCTGTGATCTGAAAATCCAAAGTCTATGGTTTGAACCCTACCCACTACTACCCTATCAGTTACATAAATCCTATCAAGTCTCGCCGCATACCCTTTCCTCACAAAAGTATGATCCACAGGGCCCCCTACACCTACCACATCCTTTAATCCTACACTTCCTAGCAAATCCCGTAAAGCCACCAACTCACACCCTGCCCCTCCAGGCAAGTCACAAAGGGCATATATCATGAAGTCTCGAATAAAGCCCACCTTTACTATTCGTGACTGCTCTGCTGGCATATAGACACCTAAAAAACATACCCTGACCCCTCCCCACGAACCTTCCACTCTAACCACCCTACCCCCCCACATTCCTCCCAAGACATTAGTTGACTCCGAAATCGCAACTGCCGCCCCTCCCTTGAGCCTACCCGAAGACCCTGCAAAAACCCGATACCCTTTCACTCTCAAATCCCTTCCACACCTATAATTATGCTCCTGGATGAAGGCCACCTGTACGCCAAAACGTCGCAAGGCGTACTCCACCCAAGAACGTTTAACATTCTCTTTCATACCATTAACATTTATTGTTAGACACTGGAATGCAAGTGCAAAGGTTTGCCCTTCGGCCGAGGGGGAGGCTGTGACCCTGACTTGCCCTTACCCACTCCCTTACCCACATGTTTGCCCCCCTTTACGGGGTCCTGACCCAAAATGGCATCTAAATCTTTCCTGGCAATCTCCACCAAAGACCTCTTACCCGGTCTCTGTGCCGGCGTAAGAACGTCGTCACTATCGGACTGTGTGCCGGCTCTCTTACGGGTTCCCACCACCACTTCCATTCCCGTGGCCTTATCTGACTGATGCACCTCTGCCGACACTATTTCATGTGTTAAACACTGACCGGCCTGATGTGCCTCAACAGAGGCCTCTACCACCGGCTCTACCACTTCAACTGCTTCCACCACATCGACACTGCCTTCCCCAGGCAACACTGGAAGAGGGTCCTCCATAATGCCTCTCAACACCTCCTCCAGAGGTAAATCCTCGCATGACACAACACCTGTGTTATCCACAACACTCTCACTTGGAGCCTCAGGCTCCTGGGGCAAAGTGCAGAAAGCCTCCCTGCCCCATCAACTATTTCACTCCACAAACGCTTCCCTTGTACCTCCTGAGGTACTTTCACCAGGTCCTCCTGGCTCCCTGAACAGCCGGCTCCTGCGGGCCACGTCCTGTCTAGGTATCACTCTCCTCATGCAGTCTGCAGCAACGTGGTTATAGGCGCCACATAGGCGGCAAGTCCTCTGTTGTCCCGGGTATGTCACGTATAGTTGATTCCTGAAGTCAGACATCACCACATATGACGGTATCGGCTTACGTAACGTCATTTTCAGGGAATAAGTCCCTTCATAGAGGCCCAACATTGGACCCACACTCCACTTCCCTGCGTTCACCGTGTGGATCACTCCATACTCGCTGAAAAGACCAGTAATATCCGTCGCATCCGCTTCAAAAGGGACATTCTTGACCTTGATAAAAGTATATGTCCTTGATACGTCTTTCAACCGAACTTGCATTGTCGAGTTGACCGTATATACCTTGTCCTGGTGCTGATCAACAAGGCGTTCATAAACTGCAGCAGTTAGTAGTTTGACGAAAACTCGGTTGATCCGCTTTTGCGCTACGCCGTATAAATCCATAATATCTAAGCCGTACACATCATGCAGAATCGTAGGGACACTGTTGCAGCCGTGGCTGGATGTATGACGCCGGTGACCATGTCAATACACACTGTGTTAGAACGACGTCGGACAACAGTCTCCATGACAGTAGTTTAAGCAGTTAGCCAATTGCGAAAGAGTGTCACCAGGCGGCAGACCAGTGTACAGCACGTCCACCCCCGACCGAAGCAGGGAGGCAACTACTCCTAGTATTACATGTTTTTTTTTCACAGGCTAAGAGCAGAGCACAGGAATACAAGTGAATCAAATGAACATGGTCAGTAGAGAGAAGCTGTTGCAATATTGTGTTAATGAGTAAAAAATTCTGTGACAGATGTAGGGGTGAGGCTTGCCGAGAAATATGTGGGAGAAGTTCCACACAAATGAATTATGTATCTTCCCAAATTCCCAAAAGAAACATTGTTGTCTATATATGAGACACTTTGAACCATTAATTATCCAGATATTATTAAATCTATAATCAATCATCGAGAGAAAATATACTTAGGAATAATAATATAATTACATCTGCCATTTGAATTTCTATTTTTCGGGATTTAGAGTGATTGTAGAAAATGCTGATATGGTCTAAGTTTGGGATTAATTACTGATACTCAAAAGTACAGTACGGATCACCTAGATATTCTACTGGACTTCATACTGCAACCCAGATTAGGCTCTCAGTCTTCTTTCTTATACCTAAGTGATCATGACAGGTGGTCGTAATATCTGCCTAGACCCTTTTCCCAATCACACCAAGCGTTGTTAAATATAGAATTATATATTCATCTAAATTAAGGATAAACTTAGAAGTATATATATAAAAAGGGGGGAGGAGGAGCTGCAATATATATTAAGAGCTCAGCCATGAATTTCTCTTGGTACCGTGGATATATAGAAGTCGACTCTGTGGATTAAAATGTACTCGAAGCCCACTAAAGACAATGGTCCATTAAATATTTCTTATTATTTTGTGACAATGGACGAGATGCTCACTAACAATAGCCAGAAACTGAGCCACTGGGCTTTCTTTCTCATGTTCTCTGAGTGTTGCAGGAAACTGGGTACTCATTACGTCTACTTTATATTTTCATTCTTATTCTATTATTACGATCTTTTCAGATTCTATAATTATTTAGTAATTTTAACATATACTTTTATATATTAGAACGTTTAGAAATTAAAGTTATCGAAGACATAATAATGTATTATACATATAATTGGATAATATATATTAATGACGACATCTTCCTGCTAGACCTTGCAAAGAAGAAGAAGCGCTCAGATCCAGCGACCATGCCCAGCCCTTCTAGGGTGCGGTAGGTGCCAGAGCCGGAGGTTGCTACCATCTGTAGCTCCCAAGACTGCCATTCCCAAGGTCTCCTGGGGCGTGAAAATGCAGACAAGGGGCCTAGCTTCTCCCTACCAGCCCCGTGAGGGCGGGGAATGTGGCTAGGTCTGGGGACAGTTGGTCCCAGACGATGAGGGGGTACATATACCTCCTCCCAGATGGTCTCAGACACTCCCAAGACAGGGAGTCAAGGACGGGTCAATATCTGGAAGAGACCCGGGCCGGGAGAGTACCGCGAATCAACAACAAGAAGCACTCAGACTAGAGGCCTATCTTCTCCCTACGACCCTCGTGAGGGCGAGGCATGGGGCTAGCCCTGGGGACAGTTGGTCCCAGAAGATGAGGAGGTACTTGTACCTCCTCCATGGCAGACATAAGTCTCAGACACTCCCAAGACAGGGAGCCAATGCCGGGTCACTATCTGAAAAGACCCGGGCCGGGAGAGTACCGGCGAATCAAGAAGAAAACGCTAGGCTGATAGCCATCTTTTCTCATACAACCAATGTATTTACCTAGTGCATTATTGATATTTTCTTTATTGTAGTTTTGTGAGTAGTGTTACAGAATTATGGCCATATATTTCGAAAATGTCCTTCGCGTTTCGACATAGATTTTGATTCAGTATAAGATGAAGTAAAAGTAATACTAGGCACCGTTATTGCAATAACGCTGCTTAGCGTTATGACATTTAACTGGGGAAACGATTTGTTCTCCAGGAGCTCCTGGAGAGCGAAACATTGCCACAACATAATGTCACGCTAAATTCACATGTGACCCAACTAAAATATAGTTGTTATTTCTGAAAACATTATTACATTCTAAAGGAGTTCCAGAAGGCAGGTGTTAGCAGCCATCATTTCAAACTCATTAGGTCTTGTGCTTTCAATGTGAAAAATTATTATATTTATTATTATTCCTATTAGCAAATCACCTGTAGAAGGTTTACAGGGCATTATCTGAATTATTACCTGCAAGTAATTTGGTTGAGGTAAGTGGGACTTGAGTCACAGTATGTACTGAAGTGGAACCCCCTTCGACTGCCCACTTCACCACTTTCACAAAAAAGCTAGACCTGACATTAAATTAATAATTATAATATTAAAACCAGCTACTCTAGTAATTAAAGTTGTGTGGACTGTATGAGATTAGGTTTGCTTGCTGGGTACACAAATTTATAACTATTAGTACAAAGAACTTTGTATTACCACTTGCCATTTAATTGCTGGAAGATACTTATTACTGATGGAACACACCCTAACCTAACCCCTAGCAGCTAGAATTTACTATGGCCAACGCAAAAACTACTGTCCATTATAGGTAGGTGTCACTTAGCTAAGGTGTGTTATTGGGAAGGATTAATTGAAGTCCTCTATTTTCGGCCTCCACACGCAATTCTTGCGGTCCCGCAAATTTTCTGTCCCAATTCTTCAGCAGGAACGTGTCCGCAATTTCTAAATTACGAATGAGGCCGATACACCCATTAGGCCTTCGGGAACGCCTGATTATTATCACAATTTCCCACTCCAACAAGTGTTCACAAATTGCAAATGACGTACGTCTCCTCTCCGGCGTCCCTACTCACTGTTCCACCCCCCCTCTTTCCCTTAAAATTCCTTGAAGGATCCAAACGGCATCATATTTTATTACACAATTATTTGTATTATTCATTTATATGTCCACATTCAGAAAATTATGTAACAAATTTCCACATTCAATATTTTATAAATAAATCTAGTGTAGTTTTTAATAACCTAAACACCATTGTTTAGTATATCTTCGGCAATTTCTAGACAACGAATTTGGTCCAGTATCAGTATAAATTGATTTATTATAAAAAATTACGTATCCCCAGAACGAGTACCTTGTAGAGATTGCCTGAATTTTTTTCCTATTATGTTTCTCCAACTTTTCGAAATATCTCGCTCATAACTCGAGAACACCTTATCCAATCAGAGTCAAAGACGTTTGTATACAGTAACGAGGAACAATTGCCATGTTCACGTGCCATAATACCATTGCCATGTTCACGTGCCATAATACCATTGCCATGTTCACGTGCCATAATACCAAAATAGTTGAACGCACAATTCTCAGTGGTGTAGCATCAAACCTTCAAAGAAGTGCCTCCCTATCGACTACGTCAAGGACTGAAATTCATATATGTGGGTCAAGATTTGATAATTGTGTGTGTAAACCAGTGAGAAATGTTTATTCCTCTTTAATTGCGTTAAATGAATTTCTATTTAACTCTTCTGAACAACTTCATAATTAATAACTGATGCATCTTAAGGCCAGGATACAACCTATTAAGTTTCGTTTGTTTGCAGGTAAATGTTGATGAGGTAA
This sequence comes from Cherax destructor, assembly GCA_009830355.1. NCBI lineage: Eukaryota > Metazoa > Arthropoda > Malacostraca > Decapoda > Parastacidae > Cherax > Cherax destructor. The sequence goes on along the minus strand of WNWK01038032.1, from coordinate 257 downwards.
AAAAAAAATGGAAAAATACTTGAAATCTTTAAAATCCGTATTACAACTGAAGAATGACTCTTCGTATAGGTTTAAGATTTTCACCATTGAAGCGGGCTGCCAGAATCAACTCGGGTAAAAAGCCGAAAAGTAAGGTTCATGTGTCATCGTATGGACTAAATTACGCAAACGGAAACAAATATAACAAGTTAATCCATGAGAACACAAAATGTGCTTCGAAAAATATGGACAAGGTAACTTTACAAGAAAAATTGACG
>WNWK01038031.1:0-18156 GCA_009830355.1 Cherax destructor | reverse complement strand
AGCAGACGGGAACAAATCCAGAGAGTTTCCCCCAATGAGCCATTGAAACATCAAATTATTGGGAACCCCTTTAAGTTTTGAACATGTACCAAGCGGAGGAGAGAGAGATACATGATAATATAAAATGGAAAGTACTTGAGGGCCGGGTCCCAAATCCCCCTGCCATAAAAAATACGGAGTGAGAGATATGGGAGAAAGTGTAAAAAAAACCCGGGAGGAGCGGGGGTGCGGTGGGGACAATAGGGGAGCACTGTATTCACCCGGGGGTCCCAGATATTCAACATTTTCCAGAAGATTCCAACAGGGCTGGAACCAGTGTAGAACCCTTTCAAAAAACGGGACAAAATTTCACCAGGTGCCAGATCAACCAGGCGGAGGATATGGGGGGCAGGGGGCCTCCAGAAAACAGCCGGGTTGCCAGGCAAAAAAGCGAGCCTGGCCCATGGCCGGGCCAGAGTAGATACTAAACTCTTCAAAGGAAATTCAAAGGGGGAAAGGCTTGGGGGGGAAGTGATTCCCAAGACTCTAAATCTGCTTGGAGACCACGTGGGGATTATGCCAAGAGAAAATTTTGAAGTATCTGAGGCTGACCCTGACCCACGACCCGGGCCCTGTTGTGGAACATGTTGTGGACGAGAAAGGTTGGGGAACAGCCGGGGGTTGGAGGTGAGGGGGGGATGGGGAAGATTTTTGGAGGAGCACAGGGTAGAGCTAACAACTGAAGAGCCAAGAGTTATCTGGAACAGCAACAGACCACACTGAGGTTATTGTTCCAAAGGGGGAGAGAGAGAGATAAGGAGGTCCCTTCTTCAGTGTTTAAAGGAGATGGAAAAAGTGGAATGATTTGGGCAGACATTTGTTGAAAGATACCACCCTGAGCAAGCTGAAATGGCCTTCTGTGCAAAAACTTCAGTGACAGAGCCATTTTATTAAAAAAAGTTGAAGAGTCGCCAGAAACAGAGGACTGTGGACAGTTATTCACCAGGCGGGGTCTAGTCTCAAGCTGGTCCTAGTGGTTTTAAAAGACCAAGAAGGGAAGTAACCCCAGAGGGTTTTGTTACCTGAAGCCTTTTTTGGGGGGGTTTCCTTCCAACCACTAACACCCTCCCCTGTCATCATCTTTCTTCCAGATGCCTGCAATTTTTTTCAATAAAGGAAGTAAATTTTTTTTTTTTTTGTTTTTTTTTTTGTAAACGAATTAATTTTTTTTACTTTTTTTTTTATGGAAATAAGGTTTCAGATAACAAAGTTTTGATTAAGTAATAGCTCCTGGATGGTTAAATTTTTCGTTAACCAGGTCCACTGTATAAAAAATTTTGACGTAGAAATGAAAAAGGGATGAATAATATTCAAATTTTTTTTGGGGCAGAAAAAGGGGAATTTATGGCGCATAAATGAGGTGAGGGTATCATAAATCTTTATACTGACATTAAGGGGCGTTAAAAAGGGAAAGAAAAGCTAACGAGTTTAAAAAAAAAAAAAGTTGCAGGATTAAAAACAACCCCAAAAAATTTTTTTCCAGGTTTATAAAAAAAAAGTTAGAGATAAGATGGGCCCCCTTTAAAAATAACTCTGGGCATCTTACTGAGAAGGAGAATGAAGTGCTCTATTTTTAATAATTATTTTCTATCAGTTTTCACACAGGAACCCCTAATAATCCCCAAATTTAAATTTTTTAAAGGGGGCCCAGAAGAAGAAAATTTTATGTAATATCACAGTCACTAGAGAAAGGGAAACAACAACCCGTAAAAAAAAATAAATTGCCCCTGATGATTTTTTTGCAAGGGTTCTTAGAATAAAAAATGGAACCTGTGAACCATTAAGTAACATTTTTAATTTATCTCTTCAAACAGGTGTAGTGTCTGATATGTGGAAGATGGAAAATTCCATTTTTAAAGCGGGGAAAATTTTCCCAGCAAATTAAAATGTTACCTCAATTGGGAAATTAAGAGTCAATTATAGCTGATATTAAAAAACCATCTAAAAACATAATTTGATTAACAATACTCAGCATGGATTACAGGGCCTTTCCTGCCTAACTAATTTATTAACTTTCTTCAAATTTTTTGAGGGTTACCCAAAAAGTTGGGAATTGTTTATTTGACTTTAGTAAGGCGATAGAGTACCCCCCCGAGACTGTTAAGGAAAGTGGCAGCTCACGGTTGGAAAAGGTGCTGTCAGGGGGTCATCCCCAATGGAAGCAGAGGTGCTTAAATGGGAAACCAGTGGGGATCTGAAAAAGGGGGTTTCCCCGGGGTCAGTTTCCCATTGTTGTTTATAATATATATCAATGACCTTGATGAGGGAATTACTTGATATGAGAAAACCCCCCGAAAAAAGATAGGTAGGAAATTTATTCAAAAATAGATGTCAGGGAACTTAGGAGAAAAGACAAACTCAACGTGGTCAGAAAAGTGGCAGATGCAGTTCAATGTAGATAAATGCAAAGGTTTTTAAGTTGGGGTGTCCAAAAACCCCCTTTAAGTTGAATGGGAGAACTGCTTTTCAGATTCGAAGGGTTGAGGGGGTTTGGAACAGCAACCTTAAAAAGACAAAGTGCCTGCGTATAATAAGGCTAACAGATTACAGGATTTATATCAAAAGGAACAAAGTTCAGAGGTTATATTACAGTACACGTTAGTAAGGCCTCACCAGATTACGAGCTCAGTTCTGGGGCCCATTTTTAAAAAAGGACATTAATTTGTTAGAAAACATTCAAGAATGACTAAATTAAACAAATTAAAAAATTCCGTAGAAGAAAAAAATTGAAGACCCAAAATTACATTCACTTGTAAGACGTAGAATGAAGGGGGGCATGATCGAGGTATACAAGTGGAAAAGGGTATTAACAAAAGGGGTATAAATAATGTCTTGAGGTATCTCTCCAAAAGAACCCCAATAATGGATTCAAGTTAGATAAGTTTAAAATTTGAAAGGATATAGGAAAGTATTGGTTTGGAAATAGGGGGGATGAGGGAACAGTCTGCCTATAGGGATTAACTAGGCCTTGGAATAGTTTCAAATTTAGATTGGTAAATTCAGAGTGAGAGGGGGGTTGGGTTTTTTGGGGGCTTGCACATGAGTAAATGAATTATCAAAGCTTATTTTTGGGTGCATTTTAAAATTGTTAGCAAATATTCTGTTAGTGGGACATTGTGAAGGACTTGCCTAGTATGGGCCAACAGACCTGCTGCAGTTTCCCCCCCTTTCTTATGTTCTTATTTTTCTTATGTGCAAATTTTTTTAAAAGAAATATTTATATTTTTTAAATTTTTAAAAAAAAATATTTACACTTTAATTTATAAATAAAAATATTTACATTTTTTAAATTTATAAATAAGAAATATTTACACTTTAATTTATAAATAAAAATATTTACACTTTAATTTATAAATAAGAAATTTTTCAAAATTATAAAAAAAAATTTTACATTAAAAAAAAAAAAATTTTGGTGGAAAAAGGGAAAACATTTTTTTCATGTCCCTATATTCCTCAAACAACTTGGGAAAAAGTTAATTTTTTTTGTGTCATTTTATATCGATTAATCGTTTTAAAACTTTAGTAAGTAAGTTTATTCAGGTATACCAAATAAATTTTTACATAGATTATCATACATGGGGATAGTGTAAAAAACCTAGAAAACCCAAAAAAAAATCAGACGGGGGACTTATTTCCTTTTTTCCCCTGTTAATTTTTAATTTTTTTTGCTGGTTCCCCCAGCCTTTATCGACTTGTAAAATTTTTTGGACCCATGGTGACTTATTTCACAGTGACAATCACTAAACCAGCAAAAACACAATAAATTTATTGTGAAATGTTTGGGCGCTCTGGGTAATGTTCTCTCAATGGGTAAAAAGTCGGCCCGAGGAAGGCGCAACCGGGCAGGCGGACAGGTTTGGTACGGACGGGATACCGAGTAAATGACCGATACAAAAAAAACATTGCCCCAAAAAAATAAAACACAAAAACGATATTAATACACCGAAACTCGGGGTACCACTGTATATATATGAGAGGGACAAAGGACAGGAGCAAGAGAGGAAGTGGTAGTAGTTTTTAGGGGCTGGTATACCTGGAGGGGTGTTTCTGGGGTCAAACCCCCGCCCAGTCCATGAAGGCCTAGTGGTGGATCATGGTCGGGATCAACCAGGCTGTTTGTTGGCTTAAAAATACTTTGTGTGTCTGTCCAGCACCTTCTTGAAGACAACCAGGGGTCTTTTGGTAATCCCCTTATGAATAATGGGAGGCAGCTGAAAAAGTCTTGGGCCCTGCACTTATTGTGTTGTCTCTTAGTGTACTCATGGCACCCTTGCTTTTCATTGGAGGATACTGCACCGTCTTCCCAGTCTTTTGCTTTTTAGGGAGTGATTTTCATGTGCAGATTTGGGACTAGTCCTTCTAGGATTTTCCAAGTGTTTTTATCTTGTATCTTTCTCGCCAATGTTTCAAGGATTACAGGTCAGAGATTTCAACCATTCCCAGTAATTTAGGTGCTTTATCATATTTATACGAGCAGTGAAAGTTATCTATACATTCACAAAGTCTGCAATTTCGCCTGCCTTGAAAGGGGTCATTAGTTACACCAATATTCCAGCCTAGAGAGATTTGAAGAGAATCATCATTGGCCTGGCATCCCTAGTTTTGAAGGTTCTCATTATATCTCCTATCATTTTCTAGCAGATGTGGTAGATACACTATTATGATCTTTGAAAGTGAGATTCTCTGACATTATCATTCCCAGGTCCTTCACATTAGTTTCTTGCTCTACTGTGTGGTTGGAATTTGTTTTATACTTCGACCCAGTTTTTATTTCCTTGAGTTTTCCATAGTGGTATAATTGAAATTTGTCTCTTTGAATTTCATATTATATTTTCTGTGCCCATTTAAAGATTAGGTTGATGTCCCATGTAGACTTGCGGTGTCTTCGATGGATGACACTGTCATGGAAATTCTGGTATCATCAGCAAGGAGGACATGGTACTGTGGCTTACATCTCTGTCTATGTCAGATATGAGGATGAGGAATAGGATAGGAGTAAGTACTGTGTCTTGTGGAAACACCAAGAGCGAGTACTGTACCTTGTGGAACAGAGCTTTTCACTGTAGCCGGCTCAGACTTTACTCTGTTTACTATTACTCTTTGTGTTCTATTTGCTAGGAAGTTATAGATCCATCTACCAAATTTTCCTGTTATTTCTTTATCACGCATTTTGTGTGCTATTACACCATAGTCATACTTGTCAAAGGCCTTCATGAAGTGTGACTGTCCTCCAGAGCATCCAAGACCTTGTCATAGTGGTCCAGTAGCTGGGACAGGCAATAGCAACCTCCACTAAATCCATGTTGCCCTGGGTTATGCAACTGATGGGTATCTATATAGGTGGCAATCTTGCTTCTTAGAACCGTTTCAAAGATTTTTATGATATGGGATGTTAGCACTATCGGTCTGTAGTTCTTTGCAATTGCTTTACTGCCACCTCTGTAGAGGGGGCTATGTCTGTTGTTTTTAGCGACTGTGGAATAACCCGTGTCCATACTCCCTCTCCAAGAATGTTAAAAGCACATGATAGGGGTTTCTTGCAGTTCTTGATGAACACAGAGTTCCAAGATTCTAGGCATGGGGCAGAGTGGAAGTAGTAGCAGAAGAACTGTAAATATCCTCACTCATCCTCCAGAGCACAGGCACTGTACTTCCCACCTCCAGGACTCAAGTCCAGTGCAGTAACATCTGTAAACAGAGTATGGTCAAATAACTGTACTGTATTTACCCTAATTAACCATAAAAAGACGATTTGAGTTTATTTTCTGTAAAAACATCACCTACCACTGAGAGAGGGAGATGCAAAGAAGAAACACATTTACCATCACACACACCACAGTGTGCAGATGTCACAATCTAAATGACGTCGTCACAGCCACGATGACAAAATTACTAACTACATGATGGACTATATATCCTGACATACCTTGAACCCCCTATCCTGACCATACCACGGGTGGGGTTAGAACCTGCTATCAGTCTCAAAACTCCAGACCGTTGCTAAGCCACTGGGCCAGCTAGCTTCAATAAGATTCATCCAACTAGATACAGTGGTCCCTCGGTTTTCAGCGAAAATCTGTCCAGAATGCTGCTCAAGTGCCATTACCGAACGATTTACTTCCTTAAGAAATAATGTCACGTAAGTTGTCTATTTCAGACCCCCAAAAACACACTTGAAACAGCACTTACGAAAATACACTTACATAAATGTTTGAGTTTGGAGATGCACGAAAACCGAGGGACCACTGTATATTTCTACACCATAGGAAGGTTAGCATAGGCACCACTGTGTACACAAATGCAAGTTTTTACAGACGAATCTCCCGCTAGCATGGCCATGACGAACTCTAGCTCAAGTCCCCTCAAAGCCGTCAACATGACTTTGTTTGCAATGGTGTCATTACGATCTCTATCCTGACGTACCTTGAACCCTCTATCCTGACGTACCTTGAACCCTCTATCCTGACGATGTACCTTGAACTTCTATCCTGACGTACCTTGAACCCTCTATCCTGATGTACCTTGAACCCTAGATCCCGATGTACCTTGAACCCTCTATCCTGATGTACCTTGAACCCCTCTATCCTGATGATGTACCTTGAACCCCTCTATCCTGATGATGTACCTTGAACCCATCTATCCTGACATACCTTATACCTTCTATCCTGATATACCTTGAACCATAGATCCTGATGTACCTTGAATTCTAGATCCTGACATACCTTGAACACTCTATATATCCTGCCGTACCTTGAGTCCTTCATTCTCGCTGACAAGGGCACTGATGAAGTGTTCAGAGGCCTCGGCAGAGGCACCGTGCGCCAACCTCCGCAGCTTCTCCGTCTCATCGGTGAGGAGCTCTACTCTGAGCGCAGGTCTTCAATGACCCTCTCCTTGTCTTGCGTCACCGATTTGATGGCATCGTTAAACACGATCTGAAACGACAGGCGCTTAGGTACAGTCATCAATGACAGGTGGTTAGGTACAGTCATCAATGGCAGGTGGCTGGGTACAGTCATCAATGACAGGTGGTTAAGTAGTCATCAATGACAGGTGGTTAGGTACAGTCATCAGTGACAGATGGTTAGGTACAGTCATCAATGACAGGTGGTTAGGTACAGTCATCAATGACAGGTGGTTAAGTAAACATCAATTACAGGTGGTTAGGTACAGTCATCAATGACAGGTGGTTAGGTACAGTCATCAATGCACACACTCACATATTCTCTCTCACCTGTTTCTCTGCTTCCATTCTTCGTTGTTCTTCTCTTCTTCTCTCGTCATGTTTCAACATCTCTTGCTGCTGCGCCAGTGCAAACTGCTGCTGGAGGTTGACCTTCGCCGCCTCCACTGCCGCCTCCGTCTCCCTGGCCAGGTCCTCTCGCAGCCGTGCCAGCGCCGCCTCGTGCACTGCCAGCTCCACAAACTCGCCGCGCTGCCGAGTGGAAATTGATACCATTATAGATGCGACGGTCGCTTGGCGCCGCGATGCATTCGCCGTCGTTTGCCAAACAGGTGTATATCTCAGTGTGTATACACTGAGATATACTCCTCAGTGTACATACACTGTTCACCTAGCAGTAAGTAGGTACCTGAATGTTAGTGGAGTGGTGTGGGGGGGCATCCTGGCGGAGAGTAGTATGTATACCTTAGACCAGTAGCTCACAACCTCTTAGTATGAAAGAGCTAATTTGAAAAGCCAAATTTAAAGGAGGGCCACATTTCGTAACTTTGACGAATAACGACAACATTGACTAACGAAATCGTAATGACACGATTGCAAACAAACCATACCACGGGCTTACGCGACGGTCTAGAGTTTTGAGACTCTCTGACCGCGGGTTCGAACCCCACCCGTGGTATGGAACGACAACAATATTTCGTAATTTTCAGAAATATTGACAATGATATTTTGTAATTTTTACAAATAACAACAATAATATTTTGTAATTTTTACAAATAATGACAATAATATTTTGTCATTTTTACAAATAACAACAATAATATTTTGTCATTTTCACGAATAACGACAATAATATTTCATAATTTTTACAAATGACAAAAAATATTTTGTAACTGTTGTGCAGTGCTGAACCTACATAAAAGTGGGCTCGTTGGTGGACACAGGTTGGGGACCCCTGCCTTTGATATGCCACGACTTTAAAATGAACTTAAGATAGGATAAAAGCTATTAAGCTCTAAAACTTACTTGTGAACAAGAACAACAAAAAAAGGTTCTTAAAACTGACCTGTGAATAAAAACAACAAAAATAGAGCTTTTAACATAAAAAACTGACTTGTGAACAAAAACAGCAGCCAAGAAACAAGGAAAGTACCGACCTCAAACTTCTCGAGGGAGGTCTCGGAGGGGGACTTGTCCATGCTGGCCGTGGTCATCATGCGGAAGCGAGAGCGCAGACCCTCCAACTCCAGCTTGTACTGCTGCCGTACCCGCTCCACACTGCAGTCCCGTTCCTCCCTCCACCGAGCGTCCTGTGTTTGTTATCACCAAGAAAACAAGGTCATAGTGAGGTGTCAATGATAAATGTTGTTACTGTGATGCTAGTGAATGATAAATGTTGCTATTGTGCTGCCGTACCGCTCCACATTGTTGTCGTGCTCCTCCCTCCACCGAGTGTCCTGTGTTATCACAACCACCACGAGATTACAGTGTAGGGTCAGCAGATTGTAGTTTCAATGATAAATGCTGTTACTGTGACAGAAGATTGTAATGTTAATGATAAATGCTGTTAATGTGATGCCAGATTGTAATGTTAAACCTGTTACAAGAGTATCCAGATATGAAATTTGCAAGTTCTCAGGTACGATGTTTATTGATGACAGACGAGTTGACTCTTATAATAGACTATATACAGCCTCTCCTAACTTAGTGATGGGGTTCCGTTCCTAAGAGTAGGTTGGTAAGTGAACTGGTCATTAAGCGAGGAGCATACTGTGCTGGTAGTGGGTTTGTGTCAACCATCTTCAGATATTTTTTTTAATGTCACGTTTGCACAATTTATAACATTTGTGGTATATTTTTAAATGTTTATACGGTAGTGTACTGTATATTGTAATAAACAGAATAAAGGAAATCAGCTCTAATATACATTACAGTGGACCCCCGGCTAACGAAAGGTTTAGATAACGAAAAAATCGCTTAACGAAAGCTCGGATAGCAAAACGTATTAGACCTGTCTGCCTGCTCCGCGCCTGCGCAGGACGCCCGCCAGTGAAACGTTGTTTACCACTGAGAGAAGATTACCTAGCACGCTCTTTCAAACATTCACAATACATTTGGTGTCTTTTTTGGTGGTATATAGTGATTGTCACTGTGAAATAAGTCACCATGGGTCCAAAGAAGCTTCCTAGTGGCACCCCTGTGGTAAAGAGAGTGAGGAACACCATCGAACTGAAGAAGGAGATTGTTGAAAAATATGAGAGTGGCGTACGTCTGAGTGATCTTGCCAGGATGTACAAGAAAAGTGCATCTACTATCGGCACTATCCTGGCAAAGAGAAATGAGATCAATGAAGTTAATGTTGCAAAAGGGGTTGATATGTTAACGAAAACAGTGGATGAGGTTGAGAAGTTACTGATGGTGTGGATCAATGAAAAACAGATAGCGGGTGATAGTATTTCCATGGCGATAATTTGTGAAAAGGCAAGGAAGTTGCACGCAGATCTTGTCAAGACAATGCCTGCAACAAGTGGTGAGGCGAGTGATTTTAAAACCAGCAAAGGCTGGTTTGACAGGTTTAAGAAACGTAGTGGCATACACAGTGTTGTGAGGCATGGTGAGGCAGCCAGCTCAGACTAACGTGCAGCTGAAAAATTTGTGCAGGAATTTAAGAAGTTCGAAGAGGCTGAAGAATTCCTCCCCCAACAAGTGTTTAATTGTGATGAAACAGGCCTGTTTTGGAAGAAAATTCCCAACAGGACCTTCATTACTCAGGAGGAAAAGGCACAGCCAGGACACAAGCCTATGAAAGACAGGCTAACTCTTATGATGTGTGCCAATGCCAGTGGTGATTTTAAAGTGAAGTCTTTACTGGTGTATCACTCAGAAAATCCCAGAGCCTTCAAGAAACACAGTGTTGACAAGAATAATTTGTGTGTGCATTGGAAGGCTAACACCAAGGCATGGGTCACTACGGAGATTTTCAAGGAATGGTTGACTGGAGTGTTTGGCCCTAGTGTGAAGAAATACCTCCTGGAAAAGAAATTGGGACTCGAGTACCTCCTGGTACTGGACAATGCTCCTGCTCATCCTCACAACTTGGAAGAGTTGTTGCATGATGAGTTCAGTTTCATCAGAGTGAAGTTCTTGCCTCCTAACACCACTCCTCTCATTCAGCCCATGGACCAGCAGGTCATTGCAAACTTCAAGAAACTGTACACCAAAGCAGTGTTTCAGAAGTGCTTTAATATGACCAATGACTCTGAATTGACCCTAAGAGAGTTCTGGAAAGATCACTTCAACATCGTGCATTGCATAGGCCTTATAGGTAAGGCTTGGGAGGAAGTGACTTCCAGGACTTTGAACTCTGCTTGGAGACCACTGTGGCCGGATTGTGTTGAAAAGAGGGATTTTGAAGGATTTGAGGCTGACCCTGACCCTGACGACCCTGTGCCTGTTGTGGAAGATGTTGTGGAAGATATTGTGGCATTGGGGAACAGCCTGGGGTTGGAGGTGAGTAGTGAGGATGTGGAAGAGTTGGTAGAGGAGCACAGGATAGAGCTAACAACTGAAGAGCTGCAAGACCTTCATCTGGAACAGCAACAGACCACAGCTGAGGTTATTGCTTCACAGGAGGAGGGAGAGAGAGAGAAGGAGGTGCCTTCTTCAGAGATTAAGGAAATTTTTTCAATGTGGAATAAGGTGCAGACATTTGTTGAAAGACACCACCCTGAGCAAGCTGAAATGAGCCTTCTGTGCAACCACTTCAGTGACAGAGCCATGTTGCACTTCAGGAAAGTACTAAAGAGTCGCCAGAAACAGAGGACTCTGGACAGTTATTTTTCTAAGAAGAGTTCTAGTGACTCTCAAGCTGGTCCTAGTGGCATTAAAAGACCAAGAAGGGAAGTAACCCCAGAGAGGGACTTGTTACCTGAAGTCCTTTTGGAGGGGGATTTCCCTTCCAAAAACTAAAACCCTGCCCCTGTCATCCACCCTATCTTCCAGATGCCTGCAAGTCTCTTCAATAAAGGTAAGTAAATGTTATTTATGTTATATTTTGTGTGAATATTTTTTTGTGGAACGGATTAATTGTATTTACATTATTTCTTATGGGAAATAAGGGTTCGGATTACGAAAGGTTCGGGTTGAGAAATAGCTCCTGGAAGGGATTAATTTCGTTAACCGGGGGTCCATTGCATTTAGGTATGCATACTGGTCAGAGAGCCCGTCGTAAGTCCGAGTCGTCGGTAAATGACTACGTCACTAAGTGAGGAGAGGCTGTACAAGACTAATAGACTATATACAAGACTCTTATACCAGACTATAGACAAGATTCTTATAACAGACTATATACAAGACTCTTATACCAGACTATATACAAGACTCTTATAACAGACTATATACAAGACTCTTATAACAGACTATATACAAGACTCTTATAACAACTATATACAAGACTCTTATAACAGACTATATACAAGACTCTTATACCAGACTATATACAAGACACTTGTAACAGACTATACACAAGACTCTTATACCAGACTATAGACAAGACTCTTATAATGGACTATATACAAGACTTTTATAACAGACTATATACAAGACTCTTATACCAGACTATATACAAGACACTTATAACAGACTATACTATACACAAGACTTATAACAGACTATACACAAGACTTATAACAGACTATATACAAGACTCTTATAACAGACTATACACAACTTATAACAGACTATATACAAGACTCTTATAACAGACTATACACAAGACTTACAACAGACTATATACAAGACTCTTATACCAGACTATAGACAAGACTCTTATAACAACTATATACAAGACTCTTATAACAGACTATACAAGACTTTATAAAAGACTATATACAAGACTCTTATAACAGACTACAGACTTAAAAAGACTATATACAAGACTCTTATAACAGACTATATACAAGACTCTTATAACAGACTATACACAACTTATAACAGACTATATACAAGACTCTTATAACAGACTATACACAAGACTTATAACAGACTATATACAAGACTCTTATACCAGACTATAGACAAGACTCTTATAACAACTATATACAAGACTCTTATAACAGACTATACACAAGACTCTTATAAAAGACTATATACAAGACTCTTATAACAGATTATACACAAGACTTTTATAAAAGACTATATACAAGACTCTTATAACAGACTATACACAAGACTTATAACGGACTATATACAAGACTCTTCTAGGTAGTAGGTTGGTAGACAGCAACCACCCAGGGAGGTACTACCATCCTGCCAAGTGAGTGTAAAACAAAAGCCTGTAATTGTTTTACATGATGGTAGGATTGCTGGTGTCTTTTTTCTGTCTCATAAACATGCAAGATTTCAGGTACGTCTTGCTACTTCTACTTACATTTAGGTCACACTACACATTCATGTACAAGCATATATATACACACCCCTCTGGGTTTTTTTCTATTTTCTTACTAGTTCTTGTTCTTATTTCCTCTTATCTCCATGGGGAAGTGGAACAGAATTCTTCCTCCGTAAGCCATGCGTGTCGTAAGAAGCGACTAAAATGCCAGGAGCAAGGGGCTAGTAACCTTCTCCTGTATATATTACTAAATGTAAAAGGGGAAACTTTCGTTTTTCATTTTGGGCCACCCTGCCTCGGTGGGAAATGGCCGACGGGTTGAAAGAAGAAGAAAGATACAAGACTCTTATAACAACTATATACAAGACTCTTATAACAACTATATACAAGACTCTTATAACAGACTATATACAAGACTCTTATAACAACTATATACAAGACTCTTATAACAGACTATACACAAGACTTATAACAGACTATATACAAGACTCTTATAACAGACTATATACAAGACTCTTGTAAAAGACTATATACAAGACTCTTATAACAGACTATATAGAAGACTCTTACAACAGACTATACACAAGACTCTTATAACAGACTATATACAAGACTCTTACAACAGAAAATACGCAAGAGTTGACTCCGACAACAACAAACAACATACAACTTGGGCCAGCCTGGCGTCGATCTCGGCCTGCTTGTCGAGCTGCCACTGGCACTGGCACTGCGCTAGGTGTGCACCGTGTTGCTCGCCCAGGTCCTTGCGCTGCTGCTCCACCACTTCCCTCCATTCCAACACCAGCTTGGTGCGCACCTCCTCACATGCCGCCTGCACCGTTGCCTCCCGCTCCTTCGCCAGCCTGATGGCAGACACAATCCCGTCATGCTCGTTCCCTTACGCCCTTCGCGCTTTTAAAATTATATGTGAGAAATTAGACTCTTGAATTTCTATTTCCAAAATTAATTATCATTTACATTTTTTTTTATTATTTACGAAGTTAATTTTTACAAAAGATTTATTTATATATTTTATTTACAGGTTTTACAAAATTTTTTTTTTTTTTATTTACATACTTAATTTGTTACTGCTGACAACCTGGTTGACCAGACTGTCAGCAGTAACAACCTGGTTGACCAGACTGTCAGCAGTAAAAACCTGGTTGACCAGACTGTCATCAATAACAACCTGGTGATCAGACTGTCAGCAGCAACAACCTGGTTGACCAGACTGTCAGCAGTAATAACCTGGTTGACCAGACTGTCAGCAGGAAAAACCTGGTTGACCAGACTGTCAGCAATAACAACCTGGTGATCAGACTGTCAGCAGCAACAACCTGGATGATCAGACTGTCAGCAGTAACAACATGGATGATCAGACTGTCAGCAGTAAAAACCTGGTTGACCAGACTGTCAGCAATAACAACCTGGATGATCAGATTGTCAGCAGTAACAATCTGGCTGACCAGGCTACCAGCAATAACAACCTGGCTGACACTTGCTGACATACAGCTGGTGCTGCTGTAACGAGCAAATCCGACCCACCTGCTGACGTGCAGCTGGTGCTCCTGTACCAGCTGTTCCCTAAGACTCTCCAAGGCCTTTTTCTCCCTCTCGCTGAAGCTGACCTCCAGGATCTGTACAATCTTATCCTTCTCTTCCTGGATGTGGGCCTTGAAACGGTTCTGGAAGCTCTTCTCCAACTCGCTACGCTCTCTCTGACCCTCCACCAGAGAATCTTCAAGGCCTTTTAATTTCTGTAAAATTTGAATTTTGTGAGGAGATTCGAGGCCTTTTAATTTCTGTAAAAGGTGAATTTTGTGAGGAGATTCAAGGCCTTTAAATTTCTGTAAAATTTGAATTTTGTGAGGAAATTCAAGGCCTTTTAATTTCTGTAAAAGGTAAATTTTGTTAGGAGATTCAAAGCCTTTTATTTTCTGTAAAATGTAAATGTTGATAGGAGACAAACTTTTATTTTATTATTAACACATCGGCCGATTCCCACCAAGGCAGGGTGGCCTGAAAAAGAAAAACTTTCATCATCATTCACTCCATCAGTCTTGCCAGAGGGGTGCTTTACACTACAGTTATAAAACTGCAACATTAACACCCCTCCTTCAGAGTGCAGACACTGTACTTCCCATCTCCAGGACTCAAGTCCGGCCTGCCGGTTTCCCTGAATCCCTTTATAAATGTTACTTTGCTCACACTCCAACAGCACGTCAAGTATTAAAAACCATTTGTCTCCATTCACTCCTATCAAATACGCTCACACATGCTTGCTGGAAGTCCAAGCCCCTCGCACACAAAACCTCCTTTACCCCTTCCCTCCAACCTTTCCTAGGCCGACCCCTACCCTGCCTTCCCTCCACTACAGATTTATACACTCTTGAAGTCATTCTGTCTCGTTCCATTCTCTCTACATGTCGGAACCACCTCAACAACCCCTCCTCAGCTCTCTGGATAATAGTTTTGGTAATCCCGCACCTCCTCCTAATTTCCAAACTCCGAATTCTCTGCATTATATTCACACCACACATTGACCTCAGACATGACATCTCCACTGCCTCCAGCCTTCTCCTCATTGCAACATTCATCACCCATGCTTCACACCCATATAAGAGTGTTGGTATAACTGTACTCATACATTCCCCTCTTTACTTCCATGGACAAAGTTCTTTGTCTCCACAGACTCTGAAGTGCTCCACTCACCCTTTTACCCTCATCAATTCTATGATTCACCTCATCCTTCATAGACCCATCTGCTGACATGTCCACTCCCAAATATCTGAATACATTCACCTCCTCCATACTCTCTCCCTCCAATCTGATATCCAATCTTTCGTCACCTAATCTTTTTGTTATCCTCATCACCTTACTCTTTCCTATATTCACTTTCAATTTTCTTCTTTTACACACCCTACCAAATTCATCCACCAACCTCTGCAACTTCTCTTCAGAATCTCCCAAAAGCACAGTGTCATCAGCAAAAAGCAACTGTGACAACTCCCACTTTGTATTTGATTCTTTATCTTTTAGCCCCACACCTCTTGCCAAGACCCTCACATTCACTTCTCTTACAACCCCAGGTTTTGGTCCGACCCGGGTCATTTACTGATCACACAGGAGCACGGAGTTTGGCTAGATAATGGTACAGGTTTCACTCTTCTATTAGGTTAGGTTAGGTTAGATTAGGTTAGATTAGGTTAGGTTAGGTTAGGTTAGGTTAGGTAAGATTCGTCAGGAAACAGGACAAATATTTCCTGATGCGGGTTTTAGTCATATGACCCACAACTTCAATATTAAATACCTTCAATAATTCTTAACTTCAATATTAAATACCTTTAATATTTGTTAACTTCAGTATTAAATACCTTCAATATTTCTTAACTTCAAAGGAGAACATCTTTGAGATTTTTAAATTTCTGTAGAAAACGAGACCTGGTTTCAGGTAGGCAATATTTGTTGACGTTACACCTCCTAGACCGATCCCTAGGGTACGCAGGGGTAGGGAGGCTCATCGCTGTAAGAGCTGGAAGGCAGGGGTAAGTGGGGTCATCCCTGTAAGAGCTGGAAGGCAGGTATAGGTGGGGTCATCCCAGTAAGAGCTGGAAGGCAGGTATAGGTGGGGTCATCCCAGTAAGAGCTGGAAGGCAGGTATAGGTGGGGTCATCCCAGTAAGAGCTGGAAGGCAGGTATAGGTGGGGTCATCCCAGTAAGAGCTGGAAGGCAGGTATAGGTGGGGTCATCCCAGTAAGAGCTGGAAGGCAGGTATAGGTGGGGTCATCCCAGTAAGAGCTGGAAGGCAGGGGTAGGTGGGGCCATTGCTCTAAGAGCTGGAAGGCAGGGGTAGGTAGGGTCATCCCTGTAAGAGATGGATGGCAGGGGTGTAAGATCATCCTGGTGCCAGCGCTCCTTGAGGGAAGGCAGGCAGGAAGACAACTGACCTGGGTGAGGGTCACCATCTCCTCCTGGCGTGTGAGGTCGTCCTCGCGCCAGCGCTCTTTGAGGGCGACCATCTCCAGCTCGTGCTCCAGGGTCAGTCTCTTCACAGCCTCCACCTTCTCCTCTACCAACATTCTCTTAGCCTCCTCGAAATCCACAGTCGTTTGCTGCAATGTCCAATCAGTTAAGCAGTTACAGTCAGTTCTCTTATAAAGCTCCTCTTTATACAGTCAGTAATTCAGTACTTACAGTCAAGTGACTGTAAGTACAGTGGTACCCCAAGTTTCGTACAGCTCCCAACTCGAAAAAATTATGTAAGTGTATTATTGTAAGTGCTTTTGTAAGTGTATTTTTGGGGTCTGAAACGGACTAATCTAATTTACATTATTCCTTATGGGAACAAATTAGTTCGGTAACGGCACTCAAACAGCCTTCTGGAACGAATTATGTTCGAAATTCGGGGTACCAACTGCACTAAGTTACTCATATTATTATTTTTTTTATTAACACATTGGCCGTTTCCCACCAAGGTAAGGTGGCCCGAAAAAGAAAAAATTTCATTATCATTCACTCCATCACTGTCTTGCCAGAGGGGTGCTTTACAATACAGTTATAAAACTGCAACATTAACACCCTTCCTTCAGAGTGCCGGCACTGTACTTCCCACCTCCAGGACTCAAGTCCGGCCTACCGGTTTCCCTGAATCCCTTCATAAATGTTACCTTGCTTACAGTCCAACAGCATGTCAAGTCCTAAAAACCATTTGTCTCCATTTGCTCCTATCTAACACGCTCATGCATGCTTGCTAAAAGTCCAAGCCCCTCGCACACAAGACCTAATTTACCCCCTCCCTCCAACCTTTCCTAAACTGACCCCTACCCCGCCTTCCCTCCACTACAGATTTATACACTCTCGAAGTCATTCTATTTTGTTCCATCCTCTCTACATGTCCGAACCATCTCAACAACCCCTCCTCAGCCCTCTGGATAATTGTTTTGGTAATCCCACACCTCATATTGTTGTTGCCTTATTAATTTTAAGTTAGTCTTAAGTTTGGCCATAATGCTCTGCATGTACAGGGGCTTTCTTAATGTTCACCCAAATGTCATTCACCTTGTATAAACACTGTATCATTCTTATTATTAAACAAAAAGTCAAAATACCGTGACTGGAACAATGCACAAATAACCCGAACATAGGAGAGGGGAGCTTAAAACGATGTTTGAGTCCGACTTGGACCATTTACAAAGTCACACAGTGTGACTGTAAATGGTCCAAGTCAAACCGAAAAGTCGTTGTAAGCTCCTCTCTTCTATGTTCAGGTTATTTGTGTATTATTATTATTATTATTATTATTAGAAAAAAATATCTCGCCTTCCTACAAGAACGCCAACACTGACCTGCAAATTCTCTTGTTGTCGATGGAGTTGTTCCTGGTAGACTTCAATCTCCCGCTGGGCATCATTCAACTTGTGCGACTGCAGGTCGAAAGTTTCCTGCATCTGCTCCCGAAGTCTGTCCTGGTCGGCTTGTGCTAGCGTCACCGCCGCACTTACTGCGGCGCTCTGCTCTGCTGAACTTTGTACCTGAATCTGAAAAA
>WNWK01038030.1:0-18156 GCA_009830355.1 Cherax destructor | reverse complement strand
GGAAAACAGAAAATCCCAGTGTGTTTTTAAAGTTGTGGAAACTGTTAGGCAGAAAAGGTGGATAGTGGAAAGCTAGTGGCCTAGAGGGCAGGACAGTAAAAAGGTATGGGGGAAAAAACAGAGATAGGCGGGAAAGGGGTAAAAAAAAGGGGGGGTCTCTAAATATATTTACCCAATAGTCGTAGTGCTAAGATAAGATGGACGATTTGGGAATTAATTGAAAAAGTCGGGTAATATTGATTTTTTTGCAATAACTAAGACCTGGTTTAATATGAAAAACCCCGGGACTTGCCTGCCGAATGTCACATTCAGGGTTTTAAATTTTTCCCAATAGACAGAAGTATCGGGAAAGGGGGGGGGGTGGCACTCTATGCCCGGATCATTTAAATTGTTAAAAAACAGGTTAAAGTCTAAATTTCCATGGGATCTGTCTGGTTTGAATTTTCAGAGGGTGTAAAAAGATTTTAGGCGTTTTCCCTCCCCCAAAATTTAATAGGGAACAAGGGAACTATTTTGGGGAGAAATTGTTAAGGCCACAAGACACGATAACGTGGAATTCTAGGGGTTTAACTTTGAATTGATTGGAATTTCATGACAGGGAATTTAGAATCTAACGACTTTTTAGAAGTAGTTCAGGATTGCTTTTGAAGCAGTTTGTAACAGAACCTACAAGGGAAATAACCTACTTGACTTGGTTCTGGCAAGCAAGGAAACCCTTGTTAATAATTTAGAAATTACAGAGGAACTCGGCTCAAGCGACCACAAGTCAATTACCTTTAGCATTGAATGGATGTATGATAGTAGGGATAATTCAGTAATGGTCCCAGATTTTCGCTTAGCAGATTATAATGGACTTAGAGAACACTTATCAACTGTGGACTGGGGTGAAGAAGAGAGGTATCAATATGACAGTTTTCTTAACACTATACAGGCTGCCCAAAGAACATTTATCCCGTATAAAGAAATTAGATCAAGTAGAAATGACCCAAAATGGATGAATAATAGGCTCAAATATCTTTTAGGGCAGAAGAAAGGAATTTATAGGCGCATAAAAGGAGTGAGGTCATCTTATAAATCAGTATACTGACATTAAGAGGGACGTTAAAAGGGAATAAGAAAATCTAAACGGACTATGAAATTAAAGTTGCTAGGGATTCAAAAACTAACCCAAAAGTTTTTCAGGTTTATAGAACAAAAGTTAGGGATAAGATAGGTCCCCTTAAAAATAACTTTGGGCATCTTACTGACAAGGAGAATGATATGTGCTCTATTTTTAATAATTATTTTCTCTCGGTTTTCACACAGGAAGACATTAATAATATCCCAGTAATTAATTTTTACAGAGGCCCAGAAGAAGATAAATTATGTAATATCACAGTCACTAGCGAAATGATTATGAAACAGCTGGACCGAGTGAAACAAAATAAATCGCCGGGTCCTGATGAGCTTTTTGCAAGGGTTCTTAAGGAATGCAAAATGGAACTCTGTGAACCAATATCTAACATTTTTAATTTATCTCTTCAAACAGGTGTAGTGTCTGATATGTGGAAGATGGCTAATGTAATTCCTATTTTTAAAGCAGGGGACAAGTCACTACCGTCAAACTACCGCCCAATAAGCCTGACCTCAATTGTAGGCAAATTACTAGAGTAAATTATAGCTGATATTATTAGAAGCCATCTAGATAACCATAATTTGATTAATGATACCCAGCATGGATTCACGAGGGCCGTTCCTGCCTATCTAATTTATTAACCTTCTTCAGTAAAGCTTTTGAGGCTGTTGATCACGATAAAGAATTCGATATTGTTTATTTAGACTTTAGTAAGGCTTTTGATAGAGTACCGCACCAGAGACTGTTAAAGAAGTGGCAGCTCATGGCATTGGGGAAAAGTGCTGTCATGGATCGAGTCATGGCTCACCAATAGGAAGCAGAGAGTGTGCATAAATGGGGTTAAATCCGAATGGGGACTTGTAACAAGTGGTGTTCCACAGGGATCAGTCTTAGGCCCATTGTTATTTATAATATATATCAATGACCTTGATGAGGAATTACTAGTGATATGAGCAAATTCCCGACGACACGAAGAAAGGTAGGATAATTGATTCAAACATAGATGTCATAGAACTTCAGGAAGATTTAGACAAACTTAATTCGTGGTCAGAAAAGTGGCAGATGCAGTTCAATGTAGATAAATGCAAGGTTCTGAAGCTCAGGAGTGTCCATAACCCAAGCACTTATAAGTTAAATAACGTAGAACTTAGCCATACAGATTGCGAGAAGGACTTGGGGTGATGGTAAGCAGCAACCTTAAACCAAGACAGCAATGCCTAAGCGTACGTAATAAGGCAAATAGATTACTGGGATTTATATCAAGAGTGTTAGCAACAGAAGTCCAGAGGTTATATTACAGCTTTATACATCATTAGTAAGGCCTCACCTAGATTACACAGCTCAGTTCTGGTCTCCATATTACAGAATGGACATAAATTCGTTAGAAAACATTCAGCGTAGAATGACTAAATTAATACATAGCATTAGAAATCTTCCTTACGAAGAAAGATTGAAGACCCTAAAATTACATTCACTTGTAAGACGTAGCATGAGGAGACATGATCGAGGTATACAAGTGGAAAATGGGTATTAACAAGGGATATAAATAAGGTCTTGAGGATATCTCTCAAGAGAGAACCCAATAATGGATTCAAGTTAGATAAGTTTAGATTTAGAAAGGATATAGGAAAATATTGGTTTGGAAATAGGGTAGTTGATGAGTGGAACAGTCTGCCTAGTAGGGTCATTGAAGCTATGACCTTGGGTAGTTTCAAATTTAGGTTGGATAAATTCATGAAAGGAACCTGGACAGTGGCCGGAATGCATGGGACAAAGTTAAAGATCAAGAGGATGGATGGAGAGGTAGAATTAACGAAGAACCAGAAACCTGTTGTGGAAACATCGAACCGATTCTCCGTGTTACCCGATGAATGTGAGTCGACTACAGGGAACATCACGAACGACACCAAGGAAGGTAAGAACATTGTTCTTGTTGGGGATAGTCAAATTAGGTATATGGATAGGGCCTTCTGCTTGAAAGAGAGAAGTAGGAGACAGAGGGTTTGCTTTCCTGGGGCTGGGATGGAGGATATTGTTAGCCGTCTGGACGACATCATGAGAGGTAATGGGAGCAATCCTATTATCTGTCTCAGTGCTGGAGGCAACGATGTTGGCAGACGTAGGAGTGAGGACCTGACTAGCAGGTATAGGTCAGCAATAGACATAATTAGGAAGAAGGGTGGGAACCCTGTCATATGTGGTATTTTGCCAAGGAGAGGAGTTGGAGATGAATGGCTGTCCAGGGCAATTGGTGTCAATTGCTGGCTGGACAAACACTGTAAGGATAATGCAGTACCATTCATTTGCAACTGGGACCACTTCTATGGCCGAAATGACATGTATGCCAGGGATGGGATTCACTTATCCAGGGCAGGTGTGGATTTTCTTGCTAGCTCAGTTGAGGGTGTTGTTAGGACTTTAAACTAGGATTAGTTAGAGGTATGGGTTTAGAAATGGAAAATAATGAATGTCGAAATATAGATCTAGGCTTTGATATAAAAAATCTTAACAATAACAAGGACAGAAATAGGTATAGTGGTAAAACAGAATGGAGCAGGAAGGGTAAAGAGAAAGGAGGGTCTTTAAAAGTGTATTATACAAATAGTCGTAGTGCTAGGAATAAGATGGACGATTTGAGATTATTTGCAAGTGCAGGTACCATTGATGTATTTGCCATAACTGAGACGTGGTTCAATACGAAAAATAGGGACATGCCTGCTGAATGTCATATACAGGGTTTTAAATTGTTCCAAGTAGACAGAAGTTTCGGGAAGGGGTGGAGTGGCACTGTATGTCCGAGATCGCTTGAACTGTTGCATAAAAAGGGAATAAAGTCTGAAATAACACATACAGAGTCTGTCTGGATAGAATTTTCAGAGGGCATGAAAAATTGATTTTAGGTGTGATATACCGTCCCCCAAACTTAGATAGGGACCAAGGGAGACTACTATGGGAGGAAATTGTTAAGGCCACAATGCACGATAACGTAGTTATTCTGGGTGACTTCAACTTTAGTCAAATTGATTGGAATTTTTGACTGGGAATTTAGAATCTAACGACTTCTTAGATGTAGTTCAAGATTGTTTTTGAAGCAGTTTGTGACAGAACCTACAAGGGAAATAACCTGCTTGACTTAGTTCTGGCAAACAAGGAAACCCTTGTTAATAATTTAGAAATTACAGAGGAACTCGGCGCAAGCGACCACAAATCAATTACCTTTGGCATTGAATGGAAGTTTCATAGTACGAATAACTCAGTAACGGTCCCAGATTTTCAGCTTAGCAGATTACAATGGACTTAGAGAACACTTATCATCTGTGGACTGGGGTAATGAAGATAGCTATCAATATGACAGTTTTCTGAACACTATACATGCTGCCCAAATAACATTTATCCCATATAAAGAAATTAGATCGAATAGAAATGACCCAAAATGGATGAATAATAGGCTCAAATATCTTTTAGGGCAGAAGAAAGGAGTTTATAGGCGTATCAAAAGAGGTGAGGGTCATCTTATGAGTCAGTATATTGACATTAAGAGGGACGTTAAAAGGGGATAAGAAAAGCTAAACGGGACTACGAAATTAAAGTTGCTAGGGATTCGAAAACTAACCCAAAAGTTTTTTTCAGGTGTATAGAACAAAAGTTAGAGATAAGATAGGTCCCCTTAAAAATAATTATGGGTATCTTACTGACAAAGAGAATGAAATGTGCTCTATTTTTAATAATTATTTTCTCTCGGTTTTCACTCAGGAAGACATTAATAATATCCCAAGAATTAGGTATTTTAGTGGGCCTGAAGAAGATAAATTATGTAGTATCACAGTCACTAGCGAAAAGGTTATCAAACAGATAGACCGTTTGAAGCAAAATAAATCGCCAGGCCCTGATGAGCTTTTTTCAAGGGTTCTTAAGGAATGCAAAATAGAACTCTGTGAACCCTTAACTAACATTTTTAACCTATCTCTTCAAACAGGTGTAGTGCCGGATACGTGGAAGATGGCTAATGTAATTCCTATTTTTAAAGCAGGGGACAAGTCGTTACCATCAAATTACCGCCCAATAAGTCTAACATCAATTGTAGGCAAATTACTAGAGTCGATAGGCATAATTTGATTAATGATACTCAGCATGGATTCACCAGGGGCCGTTCCTGCCTAACTAATTTGTTAACTTTTTTCAGTGGGGCTTTTGAGGCAGTTGATAATGATAAAGAATTCGATATCGTTTATTTGGATTTTAGTAAGGCTTTTGATAGAGTACCACATCAGAGACTGTTAAAGAAAGTGGCTGCTCATGGCATTGGGGGAAAAGTGTTGTCATGGATCGAGTCATGGCTCACCAATAGGAAGCAGAGGGTGTGCATAAATGGGGTTAAATCGGAGTGGGGATCTGTAACAAGTGGCATTCCTCAGGGATCGGTTTTGGGCCCGTTGTTGTTTATAATATATATAAATGACCTTGACGAGGGAATTTCTAGTGATATGAGCAAATTCGCTGATGACACGAAGATAGGTAGGATAATCGATTCAGACGTAGATGTCAGTGAACTACAGGAGGATTTAGACAAACTCAATTCCTGGTCAGAAAAATGGCAGATGCAGTTCAATGTAGATAAATGCAAAGTTCTAAAGCTCGGGAGTGTCCATAACCCAAGCACTTATAAGTTAAATAACGTAGAACTTAGCCATACAGATTGCGAGAAGGACTTGGGGGTGATGGTAAGCAGCAACCTTAAACCAAGACAGCAATGCCTAAGCGTACGTAATAAGGCAAATAGATTACTGGGATTTATATCAAGAAGTGTTAGCAACAGAAGTCCAGACGTTATATTACAGCTTTATACATCATTAGTAAGGCCTCACCTAGATTAGGCAGCTCAGTTCTGGTCTCCATATTACAGAATGGACATAAATTCGTTAGAAAACATTCAGCGTAGAATGACTAAATTAATACATAGCATTAGAAATCTTCCTTACGAAGAAAGATTGAAGACCCTTAAATTACATTCACTTGTAAGACGTAGAATTATCTTTATACAGCTGGTCCCTTTGCGTGTGACGTCACGGTACCCGCTGACGTCAGAGGCTCAGCGCAGGTGCACAGCCTATCATAGGCAGACTGCCTCACTACGTTAGACCTACAGGCGAGACAGACGGTGTGCGGGACTCTCCTTTCACTTACTGTAAATATACCGTAACCATCCAACGAGGAGTATCTTTGACCTCCTATATATCTCTCCCAAGACCCACACGACAAGTGGTGAGCAGCGGTGTGCCGTAATTTTTATCGATTACGATGTTATAGAGAGATAGACTTCAAGCAAGCAAACAGCCTCCAGACCGACCACGTCACCAGTCTCCTCGGAGGCGTGGGTTCGAATCCCACCGCTGCCACCACTTGTCGTGTGGGTCTTGGGAGAGATATATAGGAGGTCAAAGATACTCCTCGTTGGATGGTTACGGTATATTTACAGTAAGTGAAAGGAGTCCGCACACCGTCTGTCTCGCCTGTAGGTCTAACGTAGTGAGGCAGTCTGCCTATGATAGGCTGTGCACCTGCGCTGAGCCTCTGACGTCAGCGGGTACCGTGACGTCACACGCAAAGGGACCAGCTGTATAAAGATATACTAAACAAGTGTATCTATGATACTGACACGACAGAATGAGGGGAGACATGATCGAGGTATACAAGTGGAAAATGGGTATTAACAAAGGGGATATAAATAAGGTCTTGAGGGTATCTCTCCAAGAGAGAACCCGCAATAATGGATTCAAGTTAGATAAGTTTAGATTTAGAAAGGATATAGGAAAGTATTGGTTTGGAAATAGGGTAGTTGATGAATGGAACAGTCTGCCTAGTAGGGTTATTGAAGCAAGGACCTTGGGTAGTTTTAAATTTAGGTTGGATAAATTCATGAGTGAAAGGGGTTGGATTTGAGTGGGAATTGCACATGAGTAAATAAAATTATCAAAGCTTATTTTTTGGGTAGCATTGAAAATTAGGTTGAACAAATATTCTGTTGGTGGGATGGAATGTGAAGGACCTGCCTAGAATGGGCCAACAGGCCTACTGCAGTGTTCCTCCTTTCTTATGTTCTTATGTTCTTATGAGTGAGAGGGGTTGGATTTGAGTGGGACTCGCACTTGAGTTAATAGAATCTTCAAAGCTTATTTCTTGGGTAGAATTGAAAATTAGGTTGGGCAATTATTCTGTTAGTGGGATGGATTGTGAAGGACGTGCCTAGTATGGGCCAACAGGCCTGCTGCAGTGTTCCTCCATTCTTATGTTCTTATGTTCTTATGTAGCGGATGCAGTGGTGGCTATTTGAAATTTTGTGTTGAAGAACATAAGAACATAAGAACATAAGAAAGGAGGAACACTGCAGCAGGCCTGTCATACTAGGCAGTCCTTCCAATCCTCCCACTAACAGAATATTTGCTCAACCCAATTTTCAATGCTACCCAGAAATAAGCTTGACAATTCTACCCACTCATGCGCGAGTCATAAGAACATAAGAGTCCCACTCAAATCCAACCCCTCTCACTCATGAATTTATCCAACCTAAATTTGAAACTACCCAAGGTCCTAGCTTCAATAACCCTACTAGGCAGACTGTTCCACTCATCAACTACCTATTTCCAAACCAATACTTTCCTATATCCTTTCTAAATCTAAACTTATCTAGCTTGAATCCATTATTGCGGTTCTCTCTTGGAAGATATCCTCAAGACCTTATTTATATCCCCTTTGTTAATACCCATTTTCCACTTGTATACCTCGATCATGTCTCCCCTCATTCTACGTCTTACAAGTGAATGTAATTTTAGGGTCTTCAATCTTTCTTCGTAAGGAAGATTGCTAATGCTATGTATTAATTTAGTCATTCTACGCTGAATGTTTTCTAACGAATTTATGTCCATTCTGTAATATGGAGACCAGAACTGAGCTGCGTAATCTAGGTGAGGCCTTACTAATGATGTATAAAGCTGTAATATAACCTCTGGACTTCTGTTGCTAACACTTCTTGATATAAATCCCAGTAATCTATTTGCCTTATTACGTACGCTTAGGCATTGCTGTCTTAAGATGTGTTTTCCAATGTAATTGGTAGGGAGGACTACATATCTCATTTCTGACCTAATTTGCCCGAAATGCTCAGCATAACAAGGGGCTCTCTATATAGTAGTATGTCATTAATGTCAGCTAGGCCTGTATACATTGTGGGAATCTTTATTGAAGAAACATTTCGCCACACAGTGGCTTCATCAGTCCAGTGCAAAGCAGAAAGGTTTAAGGAGAGTAGTTTGAGGTCATCAATCCCTCAGCCTGGAATCGATGTGTTCAAAATTATTAAACTTGGTGGTATCCCTTAATACTGGTGATGTTGTTGACTGTAGCGGATGCAGTGGTGACTATTTGAAATTTTGTGTTGAAGATGTGTTTTCCAATGTAATTGGTAGGGAGGACTACATATCTCATTTCGGTGAGATTCGTCGTCTGCTATCTCTGATGAAGTGACTAGGGCAGAAAATATTTTCTACTCACGACCGACAAATTACAAACAATGAACAAGAACCAAATTACATTTTGAACTATTTCTAGTTTATTTTCACATAGACTACAAAATCCCAATAAAACAATATTTTGTGGGCGAGGACACCAAAGAATGCAGCTTGAACAACATTCTAGAATCGAAATGTAGCAAAAATTAACGTCGCACTTAGTGTTGGTGACATTACCAATATTTACACATAAGAATAAACTTGCCCTAGTAAATATTTTAAAATTTGTCTGTAATTTAAAATTGGCATTCAGAATGCCTTCAATATAATATTACGTAGTTATTCATTTGCCGTAACATGTTACATAAACAAAATTATTTCATTGTGGACTTTATTGTACACAATTCACTGATCAAGAGTAACAAATTTCCAATGAAGTTAAATTTCATTTATTAAAATACATTTCACATAACTGAACATATACAAGTGTATTTTTCTTCTCATAAAATATTTTTGTACATAAGACCAAGACATGGAATAATATTAGCAGGTGAGCTGCAGTTGTTGTTCCTACTGTCTATTGTGGCTAATATTGTTCGTGTCTGAGTTTTTCCAAGTAATAATTTCCTCCTTTAGAGCTGGTAGACGACTGTAGGAGGTGTGATCCAGAGGAGCTCGTGTGAAGGGGTCGGAGGGAGATACGAGAAGCAGATAGATCAGCGTCGACTCATCTACAACCATTTTGGATGAATGCAACAATACTGGCGCCTCCATCACCTTCTGCGTTACACAGTCAATGAACATCTCCGGGTATTCGTCCTTCGAATCCTCACATTGTTTGGGGAAATACTGGAAAGAGCATCCAGATTCTACTGCCTGTTGGTTGAGGGAAGCCAGAGCCTGTGCATGGTCATCTTGCAGAACTCTGGAAATAGAGGTGAATTGATCCTGACTTGATAGTATCCGGAAGACATTATCTAAATTTGAGACAAGCCGTAAAAAGCTGCTGGCACTTTCCTTCTGTAACGTGTTCCTTATACACACTAATGACGATGTTATAGATAACAGAGCACCAGCTGCTGTCTCAGTTAGGCCTCGACATGTGTAAGCAGCATTAGAAGGTGGTGTTGCCAACATTAGTCTAAACACGGCAAACATCTGTTTATATACAAGTTCAATTTCGGAAACATCCATTAATCCTCTTATGCACATTTTTTCTGTAGCTTTCGTCTTTTCGACAAACAACTTAAGGAGGTGGTTGAAGAAGATAACTTCTGGTCCAACAATTAAATTTCGCATTTGTTGCACGGCAGCTGTAACTACAGAATCTACATGATTATATTTATAAAGACTGTAGAGCATCTTGACGAGGGGATAAAATAGGCTCATCTGTGAGTCATTTGAGATCAGATCCTTCGCTTCTATGTATTTGCAGGTGTGCACTAAACCCTCTGCTGCTAATTTGCCGGAGGCTGTATCCTCTAAATACGTGTTTGGCCACATGGTAATGAAGCGAAGCATTTGCAGACGCAGATGAATGTTGACACATAAAGTGGAATCTGTATACAAACGCAGTATCCAGGGCTTCACTATACTGGACCTTTGAAAATTTAATTCAAAGTCTTCACGCCAATATGTCGCAAGATCAACCAGGGTCCAGAGGATGTTTTCCCAGTCATTCGTCATCGTGAATGGTTTTGTTCCTATACATGAGGCCAGAACAAGTACATAAAAGTTTCCAAGACGAACCTTTCTCAAGGCTAATTTTTTGGGGTCGTCACAATTATTTTCGATCAGTTTAATTTCATCCTTAATCGATTTCAAAAGTCGAGAAGCAGGGATTCTTGAAGGGTCTACATTTGAAATGTCCGTGAGGAATTGCTCGAACCAGGACATTTTTCTTCCATTTGGACTCAGTATGGATTCCATTGTTATGTGATAATATTTCGCTTAGGTCAGAGACTATGAAGTCAGGATACTCACACGTTCAGTCAATCAAAGTGACTAATGCTCCAACGTCGTTGTCTCTATTTATGTTCCTTGACATCAGGTGAGTGTGACATGAACTCAGCATCTCAGATCCTAGTGATATAAGAACATAAGAAAGGCGGAACACTGCAGTAGGCCTGTTGGCCCATACTAGGCAGGTCCTTCACAATCAATACCACTAACAGGATATTTACCCAACCCAATTTACAATGCTACCCAAGCAATAAACTATGAAAATTCATTTTACCCATGTGCAAGACCCACTCAAATCCAACCCCTCACTCATGTAATTGTACAACCTAAATTTGAATTTTCTTGCTAGCTCAGTTGAGGGTGTTGTTAGGACTTTAAACTAGGAATAGTTAGAGGTATGGGTTTAGAAATGGAAAATACTGAATGTCGAAATATAGATCTAGGCTTTGATATAAAAAATCTTAACAATAACAAGGACAGTAATAGGTATAGTGAAAAAACAGAATGGAGCAGGAAGGGTAAAGAGAAAGGAGGGTCTTTAAAAGTTTATTATACAAATAGTCGTAGTGCTAGGAATAAGATGGACGATTTGAGATTAGTTGCAAGTGCAGGTAACATTGATGTATTTGCCATAACTGAGACGTGGTTCAATACGAAAAATAGGGACATGCCTGCTGAATGTCATATACAGGGTTTTAAATTGTTCCAAGTAGACAGAAGTTTCGGGAAAGGGGGTGGGGTGGCACTCTATGTCCGTGATCATTTAAATTGTTGTATAAAAACGGGTATAAAGTCTGAATTAACACATACAGAGTCTGGAAAAATAAACACATAAGCAGTATAATGTGATCCTTTATTGACAACGTTTCGCCCACGCAGTGGGCTTTATCGAGTCACAGACAGATCTGTCTGTGACTCGATAAAGCCCACTGCGTGGGCGAAACGTTATCAATAAAGGATCACATTATACTGCTTATGTGTTTATTTTTCCATTGTGTCGGTATTTTATACCATTTATTTCCACATACAGAGTCTGTCTGGATAGAATTTTCAGAGGGGTGTGAAAAACTGATTTTAGGCGTGATTTACCGTCCTCCAAACTTAGATAGGGAACAAGGGAGACTACTTTGGGAGGAAATCAACAGGCCTGGTGCAGTGTTCCTCCTTTCTTATGTTCTTTCTTATGTTCTTATGTAGGGTTATATTGGTTTGGAAATAGGGTAGTTGATGAGTGGAACAGTCTGCCTACTAGGGTCATTGAAGCTAGGACCTTGGGTAGTTTCAAATTTAGGTTGGATAAATACATGAGTGAGAGGGGTTGGATTTAAGTGGGACTCGCACTTGAGTTAATAGAATCTGCAAAGCTTATTTCTTGGGTAGAATTGAAAATTAGGTTGGGCAATTATTATGTTAGTGGGATGGATTGTGAAGGACCTGCCTAGTATGGGCCAACAGGCCTGCTGCAGTGTTCCTCCTTTCTTATGTTCTTATGTACGTCTTCAATGTTTTGTGATGCAGTGTACCCTAAAATCTTTATTTTCTATGATACGGTTGCACAGAAAACGTACTATGTTTGTTGGGTGTCTGAAATAAACCTCGTTCATTGTTCATCATTCATCAGTTGCTTCATACAACAAAGTCTCTCAAAACAGCGATCCATGCTACAAGACTTTATGTAACTAACCTACAATGATTGAAATGATTAAAATTAAATTTCAGAAATGCATATCATAAACATTGGGTCACTGAGTTGCAATATAACTTAATAAGAAAGTTTATTCATGTACAGGTACACATAATGCAGTTACATAAATTATCATACATAGCAGCATGTGTGGAATACCTAGGATAACCCTCATAAAGTCACACAAAGTGACTTATTTTCACTGGGGTCCTTTTCAAATTCAAATTCTTTATTTCTGGTAATATACAAGGTGGGGTGTACTTATAATTATACATTTTATGAAGTAGATATTACAAGATGGCCAATGATATGCCTAGGTATGCCTAGGCTTTTCAGGCACTCTTATGATAGGTCTTAATAACGACACAATGATTATACAGATAGTAAGGTTAGGTAATTGAAGTGATTAGCTAGGTTTACAAAATTGAGGTACTGGAATTTAAACATTTAAGCATTTAACAATTAGTTTATATATGGTAAAGGTGAGGTATTGGCATAATACAGTTTCTAAATTGGAGTGTCTTAGGCAAACTAGCTTAAGAATTGTTAAATTAGACACATATGCAACACTTGGGTATCTTTATTGAGGAAACGTTTCGCCACACAGTAGCTTCATCAGTCCAATACAAAGAAGAAAGTAGTAATAAAAGGAGGAGTTTGAGGTAATCAGTCCCTCGGCCTGGAGTCGATGTGTTCAGTCCATCAATCTTGAAGTAAATACAATATAAGGCAAATAGAAGTTGCTTATATACTGTAGACAGGTGAGATGAAGCAGGAGGAGGCGGGGTCATAGTAGTATCATCCACTACTTCGACTAGTGATATAAATGATCACGGACATAGAGTGCCACCCCACCCCCTTTCCCGATACTTCTGTCTACTTGGAACAATTTAAAACCCTGAATGTGACATTCGGCAGGCAAGTCCCGAAACGTTTCCTCAATAAAGATACCCAAGTGTTGCATATGTGTCTAATTTAACAACTTGTCGGTTCTCTGAACCATTCATCTACAGCTTAAGAATTATTAAGCAACAGTTGTATTAGAATTTTGGTTAGTCAATAACTTATCATTTAAACCTTAAAAGCTAAAACAGGTACTTAACTAAACTATGTGAAAAACAGGTACAAAAGAGAGGATCAGATCACAGTTTGTGATCTGATCTATACAAGAAATCCCTCTCAACCCTTTCTGTAGGTACATTCAATAGGTACCTTTTGGCAATCTGCTTGAACCGAGTAATGCTATGACAGCCTTTGGCATGTGCAGGTAGTCCGTTCCACTCATAAGAACATAAGAATGGAGGAACACTGCAGAAGGCCTACTGGCCCATACAAGGCAGGTCCATATCAAAACCACCAATACCTAAGAATTTGTAGATGAATGGTTCAGAGAACCGACAAGTTGTTAAATTAGACACATATGCAACACTTGGGTATCTTTATTGAGGAAACGTTTCGCCACACAGTGGCTTCATCAGTCCAATACAAAGTAGAAAGGTGTAAGGAGAGGAGGAGTTTGAGGTTATCAGTCCCTCGGCCTGGAGTCGATGTGTTCAGTCCATCAATCTTGTTAGAAGTGTAGCACAAGGCCGTAGAGGTGGCTTATATGCTGTAATCCCTTTGTATCAAGATCCCAAGAAGTTGCAGTGTCAGACAGGATGTAGATGAATGGTTCAGAGAACCGACAAGTTGTTGATACAAAGGGATTCTTCAACATTTGTCCAAACCTTTGGACAAGGACTTACTTCGACTAGTGGTTGATACCACTATGACCTGCCTCCTCCTGCTGCATCTCGCCTGATTACAGCATATAGCCACCTCTACGGCCTTGTGCTACACTTCTAACAAGATTGATGGACTGAACACATCGATCCAGGCCGAGGACTGATAACCTCAAACTCCTCCTCTCCTTACACTTTCTACTTTGTATTGGACTGATGAAGCCACTGTGTGGCGAAACGTTTCCTCAATAAAGATACCCAAGTGTTGCATATGTTGTTAAATTAGACACATATGCAACACTTGGGTATCTTTATTGAGGAAACGTTTCGCCACACAGTGGCTTCATCAGTCCAATACAAAGTAGAAAGTAGTAATAAGAGGAGGAGTTTGAGGTAATCAGTCCCTCGGCCTGGAGTCGATGTGTTCAGTCCATCAATCTTGAATTAAATACAGCATAAGGCAAATCGAAGTTGCTTATATACTGTAGACAGGTGAGATGAAGCAGGAGGAGGCGGGGTCATAGTGGTATCATCCACTAGTCGAGGTAGGTCCTTGTCCAAAGGTTTGGACAAATGTTGAAGAATCCGTTTGTATCAAGTGTTGCATATGTGTCTAATTTAACAACTTGTCGGTTCTCTGAACCATTCATCTACATGTTGCATATGTGTCTAATTTAACACCTAAGAATTTATTCCCGTACTCACGACACCAATCAAACCCAGCCCCTCCCACTCATATATTTGTCCAATCTCTTTTTAAAGCCACCCAAGGTCCTAGCCTCTATCACCCTACTCGGAAGATTGTTCCACGCATCTACAACTCTGTTCGAAAACCAGTACTTAACTCAGTGAAGACGTGTCTTGTGTGCTCTCTGTCAATCTGAAGAAGATGTCCTCTCTTGAGCTACTCTACCAGCAGCTGAAGGAAGAACTGAGGGTAGCTAAGCTTGAGATACAGCGACTGACTGAGGAAAACAAGAGGATTCGTAGTAATCCTCCTGTTGAGAATCCTCAAGCCAAGAAAGGAACCTGGACAGTGGCTAAAACGCATGGGACAAAATTAAGGATGAAGAGGACGGGTGGAGAGGTAGAAACAACGAAGACCCAGGAGAATGTTGTGGAAACATCGAACCCATTCTCCTTGCTACCCGATGAATGTGAGTCGACTTCTGGGAGCGTCACGACGAAAGACACAAAGGAAGGTAAAAACATTGTTGTTGGGGACAGTCAGGTTAGGTACATGGATAGGGCTTTCTGTTTGATTGATAGGAGTAGGAGACAGAGGGTTTGCTTTCCTGGGGCTGGGTTGGAGGATATTGTTAGCCGTCTGGACGACATCATGAGAGGTAATGGGAGCAATCCTATTATCTGTCTCAGTGCTGGAGGCAACGATGTTGGCAGACGTAGGAGTGAGGACCTGACTAGCAGGTTTAGGTCAGCAATAGACATAATTAGGAAGAAGGGTGGGAACCCTGTCATATGTGGTATTTTGCCAAGGAGAGGAGTTGGAAATGAATGGCTGTCCAGGGCAATTGGTGTCAATTGCTGGCTGGACAAATACTGTAAGGAAAATTCAGTAACATTCATTGACAACTGGGACCTCTTCTATGGCAGAAATGACATGTATGCCAGGGATGGGGTTCACTTATCCAGGTCTGAGGTGGGGGCACTGGCAACTGCAGTGGAGGGAGCTGTTAGGGCTTTAAACTAGAAATAGTTAGTGGTATGGGTTTTGGGGGGAAAACAGAGAAGTCCCAGTGTAGTAATATTATAAGTTGTAGGAGAACTAGTAATAGGCAGAATAAGGTGGATAGTGGAAAGCTAGTGACACTAGATGACAAGGACAGTAATAGGTATAGTGGAAAACAGAGATGAGCAGGAAGGGTAAAGAGAAAGGAGGGTCTCTAAATATATATTACACCAATAGTCGTAGTGCTAGGAATAAGATGGACGAG
This sequence comes from Cherax destructor, assembly GCA_009830355.1. NCBI lineage: Eukaryota > Metazoa > Arthropoda > Malacostraca > Decapoda > Parastacidae > Cherax > Cherax destructor. The sequence continues at coordinate 2,215 of WNWK01038030.1, read as the reverse complement.
TTGAGATTAGTTGCAAGTACGGGTAATATTGATGTTTTTGCAATAACTGAGACATGGTTTAATATGAAAAATCGGACTTGCCTGCCGAATGTCACATTCAGGGTTTTAAATTGTTCCAAGTAGACAGAAGTATCGGGAAAGGGGTGGGTGGCACTCTATGTCCGTGATCATTTATATTGTTGCATAAAAACGGGTATAAAGTCTGAATTAACACATACAGAGTCTGTCTGGATAGAATTTTCAGAGGGGTGTGAAAAATTGATTTTAGGCGTGATTTACCGTCCTCCAAACTTAGATAGGGAACAAGGAGACTACTTTGGGAGGAAATTGTTAAGGCCACAAGACACGATAACGTAGTAATTCTAGGGACTTTAACTTTAGTCAGATTGATTGGAATTTCATGACAGGGAATTTAGAATCTAACGACTTTTTAGAAGTAGTTCAGGATTGCTTTTGAAGCAGTTTGTAACAGAACCTACAAGGGAAATAACCTACTTGACTTGGTTCTGGCAAGCAAGGAAACCCTTGTTAATAATTTAGAAATTACAGAGGAACTCGGCTCAAGCGACCACAAGTCAATTACCTTTAGCATTGAATGGATGTATGATAGTAGGGATAATTCAATAATGGTCCCAGATTTTCGCTTAGCAGATTATAATGGACTTAGAGAACACTTATCAACTGTGGACTGGGGTGAAGAAGAGAGGTATCAATATGACAGTTTTCTTAACACTATACAGGCTGCCCAAAGAACATTTATCCCGTATAAAGAAATTAGATCAAGTAGAAATGACCCAAAATGGATGAATAATAGGCTCAAATATCTTTTAGGGCAGAAGAAAGTAATTTATAGGCGCATAAAAGAGGTGAGGGTCATCTTATAAATCAGTATACTGACATTAAGAGGGACGTTAAAAAGGGAATAAGAAAAGCTAAACGGGACTATGAAATTAAAGTTGCTAGGATTCAAAAACTAACCCAAAAGTTTTTCCAGGTTTATAGAACAAAAGTTAGGGATAAGATAGGTCCCTTAAAAATAACTTTGGGCATCTTACTGACAAGGAGAATGATATGTGCTCTATTTTTAATAATTATTTTCTCTCGGTTTTCACACAGGAAGACATTAATAATATCCCAGTAATTAATTTTTACAGAGGCCCAGAAGAAGATAAATTATGTAATATCACAGTCACTAGCGAAATGATTATGAAACAGCTGGACCGAGTGAAACAAAATAAATCGCCGGGTCCTGATGAGCTTTTGCAAGGGTTCTTAAGGAATGCAAAATGGAACTCTGTGAACCAATATCTAACATTTTTAATTTATCTCTTCAAACAGGTGTAGTGTCTGATATGTGGAAGATGGCTAATGTAATTCCTATTTTTAAAGCAGGGGACAAGTCACTACCGTCAAACTACCGCCCAATAAGCCTGACCTCAATTGTAGGCAAATTACTAGAGTCAATTATAGCTGATATTATTAGAAGCCATCTAGATAACCATAATTTGATTAATGATACCCAGCATGGATTCACGAGGGCCGTTCCTGCCTATCTAATTTATTAACCTTCTTCACTAAAGCTTTTGAGGCTGTTGATCACGATAAAGAATTCGATATTGTTTATTTAGACTTTAGTAAGGCTTTTGATAGAGTACCGCACCAGAGACTGTTAAAGAAAGTGGCAGCTCATGGCATTGGGGGAAAAGTGCTGTCATGGATCGAGTCATGGCTCACCAATAGGAAGCAGAGAGTGTGCATAAATGGGGTTAAATCCGAATGGGGACTTGTAACAAGTGGTGTTCCACAGGGATCAGTCTTAGGCCCATTGTTATTTATAATATATATCAATGACCTTGATGAGGGAATTACTAGTGATATGAGCAAATTCGCCGACGACACGAAGATAGGTAGGATAATTGATTCAAGGTGTAGTGTCTGATATGTGGAAGATGGCTAATGTAATTCCTATTTTTAAAGCAGGGGACAAGCCACTACCGTCAAACTACCGCCCAATAAGCCTGACCTCAATTGTAGGCAAATTACTAGAGTCAATTATAGCTGATATTATTAGAAGCCATCTAGATAACCATAATTTGATTAATGATACCCAGCATGGATTCACGAGGGGCCGTTCCTGCCTATCTAATTTATTAACCTTCTTCAGTAAAGCTTTTGAGGCTGTTGATCACGATAAAGAATTCGATATTGTTTATTT
>WNWK01038029.1:0-18157 GCA_009830355.1 Cherax destructor | reverse complement strand
ACAGTTTGAAGGAAGGAAAAAAAATTTCCCCTTTCTTTAAAAAAGCAAGTTTTTAAGAAAATAAAAAAGGCCCCAAAAATTTTTCCTCCCCTTTTTAAAATTTTAAATTTTTTTTACGTCGTAAATTTTCCAAAAGAATTAAATTGGCAAACCGGAACTGAAAACATAATCGTGCTAAATGACGTTCTACTGTATATAAAAAAGGATCTGTGTCTTGTTTTTGGGTCATGGGTCCTATTAAAGTTGGTGAGGAAAATTTTTGAGCGGGGGGTTTTTATATTAGAGTGAAATATATGTAGAAAAAGGGGCCAAAAAGAATGTTTTTTACGGTGAGTATTTCAGATTTTTTGAATTTTGGGTGGAAATGCTGTCTAGAGGGGAAATTTTGGGTTATCATTTGACTGGGGCCTTTTTTTTGGTTATGAGGGTTTAAAGGTGATTTTTTTGTTGATCCCCATGCACAGATTCCGTGAGATACAGAAAAGGGGAATGATATGGGCAAGGAGAGCTGATTGGGGAAATAAAGCGTATCTTTGATAAATCCCTACTGTTTTAGATTTTTTTGGAAATTTGTTGTATGTGTTTTGGAATTTGGTTACTGTAAAGGTGGATTCCTGGGAATTTTCTGTCTGTGAGTTTTGGAGGGTGTACCATTGAGCGTTATTTTAAATGGAACTTTTGGGTGGCTTTGCTTCCAAACTGTTGGAAGTAGGTCTTGTCAGTATTGAGGGGTAAGCTTGTTTGTCATCATCCATGTTGATATTTTCTGTAATTGGGATTAAAGAAGGGGAAGTATAACGGGATTTGGGTGAGAGAAGACATATGTTGTGTCATCTGCAAATAAAATGGGTTTGAGAATTTGTGATGATTGGTTTTTGGCTTTGGGTAAATAGAATAGGAGGGGCCCCAGGACACTTTTTTTGAGGGACCCACTGAAATTTTGTGGGGAAGAGTTCGTTTCCATTTGTGTAAAATGATTGGCTTCTGTTGGTGAGGTATGACTTTAGGTAGTTGAGTGGGTGCCCCTTATACCATAATGTGCTAATTTTGTGAGCAGTAAATCATGGTCGACTGTATCAAAAGCTTTGCTTAGATCAATGAAGATTCCCAGTGGGACTTCTTTCTTCTCAAGTGCGGTATATATTAACTCCAACATGTGCATAATAGCATCGTTTGTGCTCTTGTTAGTCCTGAATCCAAATTGACAGGGGTTGAGTACATTGTCTGAGACGAGGTAGGAATAGATTTGTCTATGAATTAATTTTTCTAAGATTTTAGAAAGCAATGGTAAATTAGAAATTGGTCTATAATTATTCAGGTCTGTTTGATCACCTCCTTTGTGAATCGGGGTGACCCTAGCTATTTTGAGAATTGATGGAAAGGTAGAGGCTTCAATGGATTTATTGAATAGTGTTGCTATAATTGGTGACAGGACCTGTGAAGCTTTTTTGTACATAAAAGTTGGTAAGCTGTTTATGTCTCCTGCCTTGTTTTTAAGGGTGTTGATTATGAGCGAGACTTCAATTGGGTTGGTAGGAGCTAGGAATAGCGTGATAGGGTAGGTGTTTGTGAGGTAGTCTGTTGGACGGGTGTTTGAGCTTGGGATTTTACTCGCTAGATTCTTTCCTATGGTGGAAAAGAAAACATTAAGTCTGTTTGCTGTCTCAGTAGGTGAGAGTAGGGGTTCATCTGCTTTTGATAATTTGATTGTGTTGTTTTTCGCTATCTTATTATTTCCTAGAATTGCAGATAGGGTCTTCCAGGTCTTTTTCATATCACCTTTTATATTCTGGAGTCTGTTCTCATAATACAATTTTTTTTATCTTCTTATCAGGCTGGTAAGGATTGATGAGTAGCGTTTGGATTGTTCTCTGGTTATTAGACCCCTTCTGTATTGTTTTTCATATTGGTGCCTTTTGTTAATGGATTTAAGGATGCTTGGTGTTAGCCAGGGATTGTTAAGTCTCTTAGCTGTGATCTGTTTAGTTTTTTAGGGCAATGTTTGTTATAGAGGTGGTGGGTTTTGTTAAGGAAATTCTTGATGCATTCATTAGTATCTGTATATGTTTCTAACTCATTATGCCAGTCAATGTTAATCATAGCTGTTATAAAGTTATTTACAGCTGACTCGTTATGTAGTCTGAAGGTAACTTTTGTAATATCAAGGGGCAGTTTAGCAAGGTTAGTTATGAGAAAGGTCGAATAGTGGTCTGTGGTGTTTTCTGTGATTATGCCTGATTTTAGAGGGGATATAGTATTAGTCCAGATGTGGTCTAGTAATGAGGTACTAGTCTCGGAGATTCTTGTAGGTTTTGATATTGTTGGTAGTAACAAGCAGTTGCTCATAGTGTTTGTGAATTCTGTTACTTGTGGGTCCTGGTCATGTAGGAGATTTATATTGAAATCTCCTGTGAGCAGCAAATGGTCTTTGTTCATGTGTGCATCAGTTATCAGGTTACCTAGTTTTTCACTAAAATGGTGAATGTTTGACTGTGGTAATCTGTAGATGTTTATCACTGTGAGGGGTTTTTGCAGGTCTTTTGATTTAAATTTAGCTATAATATATTCTCCATGCTCATCCCTTATGCAAGAGTTATTGATACATTCAAGTTGATCTGAGTAATATATAGCTATTCCACCCCCTCGCTGATCTGTCCTACAGTTGTGAATGGCTGTGTAACCTGGGATGGCATAGACATCTGTAGTATCAGGCTTTAGCCAGGTCTCAGTGAGTGTGATGATTGACATATTGGTCTGGAGGGATTGGAGTAGTGCTGTGAGGTCATCATAATGTTTGCTCAAAGATCTAACATTGTAATTGAAGATAGTTATGTTATTGTTGGCTCTGAGTAATGTCTTTGCTTGATCTGCTGTGTAATAGTTGCAGTTGCTGTTGGAATCATGTAAGTCATTTAATAATAGGTTGATATCAGGATCAATTCCTGTAATCATAAGATTTGATGTGATTCTATAACTAGACCTGAGAATAATAGATAATACTAAACTTAATAATATGGTACTAGATTAAATTCTTAGTAACTATTGGATTATTACAAATTTTTAATAATTGTTTACAGAGATATAAGATATTTGACAAGAGTTCTTGGCACGTGAATTTGTACCTTAGTCAATTTATACAAATGCAATTAATTGAACTATGGTAATTTTACTAAAGCTGGGAATAAAGGAGCTAGGGAAAATAATAGCAAACAAAGAAAGTAAAGTAAATTAGTACCTGAGTTAGCACCTTAATTATTATAATAAGAATTAATATAAGAACTGTGGCAGTTAGATTTTTTTTTTTTAAATAAAAACTAGGGAATATAATAGTAAACAATGAGAGTTAATATTTTAGGGAATATAATAGTAAATAAAAAGAGTAAAACACTTTAGCACCAGAATTAGCACCTTAATTATCTTTTAAAGCTTCAAGTAAAGGAGTTATTGGATGAAAGGCAGTACTAGGTAATGATTTGTTGGGAACTATTTCAAGAGAATATACAAATGGGGATTAAATTAAATGGACAGATTGTAAATATGATATAAAATTAACTTAGAAGCAAGATTTGATTTATATTATAAAGTTTAAGCAAGTAATAGCACTAAAAAAGAAGTACATTGTGTATGAGGTAGTTGGTACTTAATGTTACTAGTAAAAGTTAAAGTATTGGGCAAAAATTTCACAATGGTAAAAGTAGTAACATTACATCTAATACACCACACGTATATTATGTGTTGAGGACAATAGGCTAATCAGTAATGGTAATGTCAGCTTTTCTAAGGAAGTTGGTGAGATCACGTTCGTTAGATATAGAAAATTGCTGACCTGTTGATACTTTTCGAACTAGTATTTTCCCATCACGAGCGAAGCACTGATGGATTTTGTTCTCCAGTTTAAGTTTTCTCAACCTAAATAGAAGGTTTTGACATTTCCTGGTTAGGCACTCGTTGATGTATACTCCATTTTTCATTGTAATTGCTGATTTAATTAGGTCCTTTTTTGTATCATATGAATGAAGTCTGATCATTATACTAGGTTTACCTTGTTTTCCTAGCAATCGTGTTTCTTTGATTTCATTACTTTGCACATTAACTTGTAGGTGGTCTTGTAATATGTTGATACAGTGGTACCCCGACTTACGATATTAATCCGTCAGAGAGGGCATATTTTAAAGCGAAACAATCGTTAAACGAATCAATTTTCCCCATAAGAAATAATGGAAATAAATTTAATCCGTCCAAGACTTCCAAAAGTAGTTAAATAAATATTTTTTAGAACTTTTGGACATTAAATAATAAATAATTGAATAAAGAATACATAAATACACATGCAAATATTGTACAATAACATGTCACTTACATTTATTGAAGAGTTGTTGATGTGTGGAGGACGGGAGGAGGGAGAAGGTGGAGTAGTATGCTAGTGTTTGAAGGGGAATCCTTCCATTAACACTGCAGGTACCAAGTTCTTTCTGGGGTTACTGGCCTTTTTCTTTGAATGCTACACTCCCTGCATGAATGCTACACTCCCTGCATGAATGCTACACTCCCTGCATGAATGCTACACTCCCTGCATGAATGCTACACTCCCTGCATGAATGCTACACTCCCTGCATGCCTACTACACTCCCTGCATCCTTGCTACACTCCCTGCATCCTTGCTACACTCCCTGCATCCTGCTACACTCCCTGCATCCCTGCTACACTCTCTGCATCTTTGCTACACTCCCTGCATCCTTGCTACACTCCCTGCATCCTTGCTACACTCCCTGCATCCTTGCTACACTCCCTGCATCCTTGCTACACTCCCTGCATCCCTGCTACACTCCCTGCATCCTTGCTACACTCCCTGCATCCTGCTACACTCCCTGCATCCCTGCTACACTCCCTGCATCCCTGCTACACTCTCTGCATCTTTGCTACACTCCCTGCATCCTTGCTACACTCCCTGCATCCTTGCTACACTCCCTGCATCCCTGCTACACTCCCTGCATCCTTGCTACACTCCCTGCATGCCTGCTACACTCCCTGCATAAATGCTACACTCCCTGCATAAATGCTTCACTCCCTGCACATTCTTTACCACAGGCTTAGCACTAGGATCTTTCCTTGGACCCATGGTAGCTTATTTAGCAGTTGCAAGCACTAAAAACAGTGGAATAATGACAATATACTGGTATGAATGCGTGGGTGTGGGTGGGTGGTCGCTCTCGCTTGTAAACAATAGCACTGACGCTCCTGGAGTGCGCTCAGCTGGGCGCCAAGCGGACAGGTCCGGTACGAATGTCGGTAAACGAAGCAAACATCGTAAGTCACAAACAAATTTCTTACGTTATAAATATCGGTTATCGAAAATAACGTAAGATGATAACATCGTAAGTCGGGGTTCCACTGTAGTAGTTTCCTTGCACTGGGATTGAGTTATGTCTCTGGGAATGTGGTTGCTGTTTATTATAACTGCATCAGACAAGTTATCTTGTTCGGTTTTGTCATCTTGAAAATCAAGATATTCATCAAGTCGAGTGTTCATGTTGTTATTCCAGTCCTTGATTGCTTCTTCCACCTTCATATTTAGAGTTGTTATTTGATCTGTATGACTGGTTATAGCTGTTTGCAGAATATTTTCTGTATCAGTACTTCCCGATGTGATCTTCTCTTCAAGGTTTTGGATCTTGATCTCGAGGTTAGTTAACTTGGATTCATATTTCACTAGTTTTGCTTTGATGTCTTTGTTTTCAGCTTCAAGGGCAATGATGTATTCCCTAATAGTATCAGGAGTAGTCATACCTTGGTGCCCAGGATGGAATCCTACGAAGCTGGTGGGGTGTGTCGGAGAGTCAGCCATGGTCGGTGTTGTTATTGTTGTCGTCAGGACCCTGGCGGGGGTGTGGGGGGTTGTTGATGCACCGGCTTTCTGTTGTGTAGACATGTTGTGTTTCAAAGTCCTTAGCGTTGGTTTCTTGTTACTGTTTTTGGTTCCTCTGCGATTTCCGCTCATAGTATCACTAGTGAAGCTATGGAGGAGGCTTTATTTCCTTTAGCTTGGGTTAGGCGTTCGTCTGGCAGCGCGGGCGATGTTTGGGTTTGCAGGGCTGTCTTCCTTAGATCTTCAATTTTGTTAAGGTTTGGGTAGCATTTCTAGTATTCTTGGGTCATTTTGTGATCTACGTGGGTTTGTGCAGTTGTACCTTCAATTAGGCCATCACAAGCTTTGATGAGCGCTGAGTTTTTTGGAGAATAAGGGCTGCTAGGATGCTGCCGCTGCCGCTGCGGTTGTTGAATACAACGGTACCATATAGTACCATATGGTACAATGTACCATATGGTGCCATGAACATGCAGCACGCTGCACTAGCCCAATGCAACAGCATATGTGAAAGATCCTAGAATAACCCAAAAAGTCAGGGTGACTTATTTCCATTGGGATCCCTGTATCTGTACCATATGGTACCCTGTACCATATGGTACCCTGTACCATATGGTGCCCTGTACCATATGATACCCTGTACCATTAGGTATCCTGTACCATATGATAACCTGTACTATGGTACAGGGTACCATATGGTACATTGTAGCATATGATACATTGCACCATATGATACATTGTACCATATGATACATTGTACCATATGATACATTGTACCATATGGTACTATATGGTACATTGCACCATATGATACATTGCACCATATACATTTTACCATATGGTACCATTGTACCATATTGTACCATTGTATTCAACACAGTACCACACTAATATTTTCAGCATTATTTTGTTTACAATAAACTTGTAAACAAGTTTTGTAAGCAATATAATGATAAACAAATTAGTGTGGTTATTGTGTTGAATACAATGAGTGTATAATTATACATTATATTGGTCTCACAGGCAACAAAAAATACTAAAAAAAAAAAATACAGTGGTACCCCGGTTTACGATATTTTTTCATTCCAGAATGCTGTTCAAGTGCCATTACCAAACGAATTTATCTCCTTAAGAAATGTTGTAAAATAGACTAGTCCTTTTAGACCCCCAAAATTACACTTACAAAAGCATTTAAAAAAATAAACTTACATAAAAGGGTGAGTTTGGGGACCATCGTAAACCGGGGTACCACTGTATTAGAAAAGAAAAAAGTAACAAAAACGTAAAATAAAAAAATGTGACTTTACGGAAGTCGCCAATGTTGCCGCCACCCTGTCATTGAGGGTCAACTTCATGACTCTATATCTCAGAAACTACTGATCGGAAATTTTTTTGTTCTTTCATTACTTTCACAAAATTATTATCTTAAATTCTATAAGATTTTTTTTTTTTTTTTTTTTTCAAAAATTCTTGGACACTGGCGCACCCTTTCCAAAAATGGCCTTGGACCCTGAAAGGGTTAAACAATCATTAGTTATTTAAATAATTATTATATTAGTTATTAAAATATTATTATTACAGTATATATGTGATTTATCTATAAGATATTTATAGATGAACATAGATATATACAATGCCTGAAAACTTCTTTAGTTTCTTTAGTCCTTAAAAATATAAGTGACAATTTTATTTAGTGCAATATGTGATAATAGAGAAAAAATAGTTGTCTTCTTGTTCAATATGTTGTGTTGGTGATAGTGAAATATTGTACTATACTGACTTTCTGTTGCAGAAGTGTTTTGTGGAACACTGCCAGATCATACCTTCCCAGACACTATATCTTCAGCACTTCAAGAAAGCCAACATTTGTTATTCTTATCAATATTTTTAATTAGCCATGTATTACTAATTAAAAAAAATCACAAATGGAATTCTATCTAAAAATTGCATGGTAATTCATAGAAAAATACAAGTTAGTAATACTGTGGATAAGAATTTTCAGAAAAGAATCTGTTTAAACACAACGGAAAAATATTAAACATGTTCTTTACCATAGTACAGGTTATCATATCTGCAGTATTTTAATACATATATTAGTCTTTTAACATACAAAACAAAAAATCACTGTAGTTTTTTAACACACATGAAATAAACTCAGTCAGTGCTAATAGGTAGAAATAATTTAGCCCCCCCAAAATTTTAACATGGGACTATATTTATGGGGAAAAGTGTGTTTTCTGTGTCCAAAATAGTTTACCAAAAATAAATCTTGAAATACGCATGACAGTGTATAAGGAAGATTAACTATATCACTGCTGAATGATTAAAATATTAACTATACCACTACTGAATGACTAAAATATTTTAAAATTAAATATCTTCTTTTGAAAAATATGAAAAAACATACAGGAGATAAACCATATCAGTGTTCAGAGTGTCTTAAATGTTTTAGTAAAAAAAGCAATTTTGTGACACACATGCGAGTACATACAGGAGATAAACCATTTCAGTGCTCAGAGTGTCTGAAATGTTTTACTGAAAAAGGCAGTCTTGTGAGACATATGCGAATACATACAGGAGATAAACCATTTCAGTGTTCAGAGTGTCTGAAATGTTTCACTGAAAAAGGCCATCTTGTGACACATGTACGAATACATACAGGAGATAAACCATATAAGTGTTTAGTGTGTCTGAAATGTTTTAGTCAAAAATGTCATCTTGTGATACATATGCGTGTTCACACAGGAGATAAACCGTTTCAGTGTTTAGAGTGTCTGAAATGTTTTACTGAAAAAGGCAGTCTTGTGAAACATATGCATGTACATACAGGAGATAAAGCATTTAAGTGTTCAGTGTGTTTGAAATGTTTTAGTCATAAAGGCTGTCTTCTGACACATATGCAAATACACACAGGAGATAAACAGTTTCAGTGTTCAAAGTGTTTGAAATGTTTTAGTGTAAAAAGCAGTCTTATGAGACATATGCAAGTATATACAGGACATAAACCATTTCAGTGTTCAGAGTGTCTGAAATATTTTTCTGAAAAAGGCAGTCTTGTGAAACATATGCAAGTACACACAGGAGGTAAAACATTTAAGTGTTCAGAGTGTCTGAAATGTTTTAGACATAAGGACTATCTTGTGACACATTTGCGAATACACACAGGAGATAAACCATTTCAGTGTTCAGAGTGTCTGAAATGTTTTAGTGTAAAAAGCAGTCTTGTGAGACATGTGCAAGTGCATAAAGGTGAAAAGCCATTTCAGTGTTCAGAGTGTCTGAAATGTTTTACTGTAAAAGGCAATCTTGTGACACATATGAGAGTACATACAGGAGATAAACCATTTCAGTGTTCAGAGTGTCTGAAATGTTTTACTGAAAAAGGCAGTTTTGTGAAACATATGAGAGTGCATACAGGAGAAAAACCATTTCACTGTTCAGAGTGTCTGAAATGCTTTACTGGAAAAAGCAATCTTATGAGACATATGAGAGTGCATACAGGTGATAAACCATTTCACTGTTCAGAGTGTTTGAAATGCTTTACTGAAAAAGGCCAACTTGTGACACATATGCGAATACATACAGGAGATACACCCTTTCAGTGTTCAGAGTGTCTGAAATGTTTTACTGAAAAAGGCAGTTTTGTAAAACATATGAGAGTACATACAGGAGAAAAACCATTTCAATGTTCAGAGTGTCTGAAATGTTTTACTGTAAAATGCAATCTTGTGAGACATCTGAGAGTACATACAGGCGATAAACCATTTCAGTGTTCAGAGTGTCTGAAATGTTTTAGTGTAAAAGACAGTCTTGCGAGACATATGCGAGTACATACAGGAGATAAAATTTGCTAATGTGTAATGTATCAGGAATATTTTAGTTATAAACACATGAGATTATATACGTACAAGGGATATACAATATCAGTGTTCAGAGTGAAAGATGTTAATAAAATGTCAGTCATGTAAATCATATAAGAAGTTCATAGAGGAGATAAGTTCTATTAATGTTCGGATAACCCCTGTGGTTTAGCGCTTCTATTTGATTATAATAATAATCTATTAATGTTCAGAATATCTTATATACTGTATTTTATAAAAGAGAGCAGTCTTGTGTACACATTAGAGGTATTATAGAGTATAAACAATATCAAGTCTATAATCTGCTTACTGAAGTTACCAAAAATTCTGGAGTGAAATATTTAGTGAGCAGCAACAGCAGTAAGAGAACACTGGTGTCAATATTGTAAGTCTAAAACTATTTATTCTTTTAACAATATTTATAAGAAATATTCCCACAAGAAAGGTAGAAGTTAACATAATTTAATTATATCTATTTAGTCTTTTTGCTTCTTTTTCTATTATGTAAATTTGGGGAATAGAGTTCTTTGAAAACACCCTATCTTACTGGTTAAGGTTACCAGTACTAGAGGTGCTGTGGCTGAGAAAAATGGAGTGCTGCTTTCATATTTTTACTAAATTAATACGTACTTAAATATACGGTTAGCCAGACTTGAATCCTGGAGATAGAAATTACAATGAAGGCCAATGAAAGGTTTATCTCCTTATACTTATTGATGTATTTGTTGATCTTATATACCTTTGTGTGTACTCTAACTCCTTTTCCTTTCAAAGTAAATTTTATTCTCAAAATATCAGAGTTGCTATGGGCTTTCCTCTATCCCCTATTCTTGCTAACCTTAACATTGAATACTTTGAAACTGTTCTTCATACTATTGGTGTGCACCCTTCCCTATGGCTCTACTATGTAGACGACATATTCTTTGTGGCAGGTGCCTTTCCACCCTCTCTTTTGTCCACCGAGGTGGCTCGGCAGATGCGAGGTTGCTATCCCTGATTGCTGGTTTACTGGCATGAAGGGTAGGGTATGGCACAGGTTCCATGCTGCATCTTCACTTCTTGCAGTGCCGAGATCCTCTTGGGTGCAGAGGGAGATTTACGGCCCTTTCATTCCTCCTAGGAGCTATTCCTCCACGTTCCCCCCTTTTTTTATTATTTTTTCTTTTTATTTTCTTTCCTTTTTTCTAAAAACAAAAAGAAAGGAGTGACCTAACCATGGAGTTCCCAATCCATGAACCTGCTCCCCCCGGGCTCCTTCCTGATACTGTACCCTGTTCTGACCCTGCCTCATTATTTGACCATTTCTAATGCCTCTGTACCTCCTGCTGGTGCCGTTTTGACACCTGCTCCAGATACCGGGGTTTTGACTGACTCCTTCGATACATCTGACCTCCACTCTTTTTTTGACTATGCTTCTGGCTTTTCCCTCCAAGGTGCGTCAATTTTCGGATCACCCGCCCGTCCTACGTCAGACCAACTCCGGTCCCACACCTAAGCGCCCAAGACCATTACCTGATGATACTTCTTCACTTCCTTCTCGTTCTACTCAGAAAAGACCGGCACATCACACACTCCCTTTACACGCTGTTTCAAAATACACAATGGACTAAGTTTTTTACTCTACGACCGACTTTCTCTACTGCCTACCTTTCTGACCATAGTATTAGTAAGACGCTCCTATTCCATGTTGGTAGAGATATCTTTTCATGCTCTCAAGAGTGGTACATGCATCATCACTGTCCAGAATGCTACCCAAGTTCACGATCTTTCTCTCCTTACAACTATCGATAATATTCCTGTAACTATTGAAAAACATCATTCCCTCAATTCTTGTAGTGGTACTGTCATTCTGCCCCATAGCATTGTCCAACAGAATTTCCAGACATGTGGCAATGACATTCTGGAATAGCAAGAACTCCAAGACCTCCCAGTCCTCAAAGTAGACACTTATGTCCTCCCTGCCCGCAGGCGGAGACAATACCCTTGCTATGTAGATCACTTAACTTTTGACTGCTGTGAGCTTCCGTCCTCTATATATATTGCGGGACACCATTTACAAGTTCGAAAGGTGATCCCTACATCGCAACAGTGTAGAAATTGCTGGTATTTTGGTCATCCAGCAAAATATTGCAGGTCCATGGCTGAATGCCCAGTCTCTGGTGCCGATGACCATTCCAATACATCTTGTAGTCTACCTCCCTCTTACCATTTTACTTACCCATTTTACTCTTGCCATTGCCAAGTTTACTTAAATGAGCATGAAATCCATTGTCTCAAAGAGGCAGAAGGCCTCCCAAATACTATGGCAGTCTCTCATCTATGCCTCCAAGGAAAACTTCCCTGTACAGTGGACCATTTGTTTTCATGATTAATTTGTTCCAGAGAGTCTGCCGAAAGCCAAAATTCACGAAAACCAAAACCTTTTTCCCCATAAGAAATAATGTAAATCCAATTAATCCATTACAGACACCCAAAAGTATTAACAAAAACCAATTTTTTTAGAAATTTAACCTCTTTAAGGGGGGCTCCATGTCGCGGTAAAGAGGCTATCGGTCTGAGGAATTGGACCTCTTGGTCTTCTTCCTCAGACCGAACCTAATTACCCCTCAATCCCCCCTCCTCTTTCCCATCTTCCCCATCCTCCCTTTTCCCTTTCCTCCTCCTCCTCCTCCTCCTCATCCCTCCCTTATTTCCTTCCCATTTTTACCCTGTGAGCTTCTCTCCACAGGCATTCTAGTTCCTAGGTAGGGGGAAGGGTACCGTGGTCCAATCCCATTCCGTTGAGGTTCTTGGCGGTGGTGTAGTTTGCCGTGGAATCTGGATCGCCTGGGGATGTCCCGATCCCTCTCTGGTCTCCCGGGTGGTGGCCTTGGATATCTTTCAGGCGACGTGTGTATCTCTGGAGGCCACCTTTCGGATTCCGGGGGTGGTGGCCAAAGGCGGTAGGCTTTGTGGCGGATATCTGGCCGCCCTCTCTTTTGTCCACCGAGGTGGCTCGGTGGATGTGAGGTTGCTATCCCGGATTGCTGGTTTACTGGCATGAAGGGTAGGGTATGGCACGGGTTCCATGCAGCATCTGCACTACTTGCGGTGTTGAGGTCTTCTTGGGTGCGGAGGGGGATTTACGCCCCTTTCATTCCTCTTAGGAGCTATTCACCACCCCCGGTCCCGCACACAAACGACCACGACCCTTACATGACGATTCGACACTTCCTTCTTGTTCGTCTCAGAAACGACTAACTCGTCACGCACTCCCCTTAGACACTTTGTTTCACACTACTCAATGGACAAAATTTTTTACTCTACGACCGACTTCTCCTAATACCTATTTTTCAGATCATAGTATCGGTAAGGTTCTGCTACGCCATGTTGGTAAAGATATTTCATTTCACGCTCTCAAGAGCAGCACTCGCATCATCACGGTCCAGAATGCTGGCCAAGCTCGCAATCTTTCTCTTCTTACAACCATAGATACTGTTTCCTTTACACACATCTTACTGCCTTTCATGAGGTTCCTACCTCGTTCTCCATTGATGAGGTTTTACATCTCTTTTCGTCCTCCATCTTCACAGCGGCTTCACATTCTATTCCCCAAACCTCGGGCAAGCATCCTCAGAAGTGCGTGCGTTGGTGGTCTCCTACTTGTGCTCGGGGAGTGCATTTGAAACGCGCTGCATGGGGCAGGTATCGGTATAACAGAACCACAGAGAGACTCCTTGATTTTAAGCAGAAGAGAACTATTGCTCGCCATACGTGATGCTAAACACACTTGCTGGCAACATTACGTTTCTACTGTCACTTCGGCTTCCTCGATGAGTGCAGTCTGGAAGAAAGTGCGGAAATTAAGTTGTAAATTCTCCCCTGACCCGGCTCCTGTTCTTCAGGTTGCTGGTGTCGATATAGCACACCCTCTTGCCATTGCCACTGAAATTGGTAATCATCTAGTCCGCATATCTCAGGGGCTCCATCTATGCCCCTCGTTCCTTTCTTCTAAGTCTGCCAGCGAGTTAAAGCCCTTAGATTTTTCTTCTCTTAGAGAAGAATCCTATAATGTGCCTTTTACCCTTCAAGAACTGGAGGCAACACTCTCTGCTTGCCGATCATCGGCAACTGGGCCAGATGGCATACATATTCGTATGCTACAGCATTTACATCAGTCTGCTCTTGCTGTCCTCTTGCGACTCTTTAATCTCATATGGTCGCAAGGAGTTCTTCCCCAGCTGTGGAAGTCTGCTATTGTTCTCCCTTTTCACAAACCAGGTACTACGGGACGTGATACCTCTCACTACCATCCCATCGCTCTTACCAGTGCAGTTTGCAAGGTGATGGAACGTCTAGTTAATAGACGTTTGATGTGGTATTTAGAGACTCACAGTAGTCTCTCCCCTAGTCAGTATGGCTTCCGTAAGGGCCGTTCTGCCATTGACCCCTTGCTGCGCTTGGATACGTATATTCGTAATGCCTTTGCGAATAACCATTCGGTTATCGCTATCTTTTTCGACCTTGAGAAGGCTTATGATACAACTTGGAGATATAATATCTTGGCCCAGGCCCACTCCTTAGGCCTCCGAGGCAACCTACCATTCTTTCTTAAGGCTTTCTTAACTGACAGACATTTCCGGGTCCGGGTTAGTAATGAACTCTCCCCGGAATTTTTCCAAGCTGAAGGTGTCCCCCAGGGATGTGTTCTGAGCACAACACTTTTTCTGCTTGCTATAAATAATCTGGCATCTGTTCTCCCATCCAATATTTGGTCATCGCTCTATGTGGATGACTTTGCTATAGCTTGTGCAGGTGCTGACTGTCACCTCATTGCAGTTTCCCTCCAGCATGCCATCAACCAGGTTTCTGATTGGGCCACCACTCACGGGTTTAAATTTTCTAGTGGCAAAACTCATCAAATTACATTCACTAGACGTTCAGTGGTCTCTGATCATCCATTGTACCTATACGGCTCACGTATCCCAGAACGTGATACAGTCAGGTTTCTCGGCCTCCTGTTTGACCGCAGATTGTCCTGGAAACCTCACATTACCTCTCTGAAGGCGACTTGTCATAGCCGGCTGAACCTCCTTAAAACCCTCGCACATCTTTCATGGGGGGCTGATCGTAGAACTCTCCTTCGTCTACATTCGGCCCTAATTCTATCGAAACTCGATTATGGTGACCAGATATATTCGGCAGCCTCTCCTGCCACTCTTTCCAGCCTTAATCCCATCAATCACCAGGGATTACGCTTATGCCTTGGTGCTTTTCGTTCTTCCACGGTTGAGAGCCTCTATGTAGAAGCGAACATTCCATCCTTGTCCGATCGTCGCGATGCACATTGCATTCGCTATTATGTTCGCTTTAATGACCTCCGCAATCCTTCCATGTATAGAATTGTCACAGATGTTAGTAGACGCTCGTTATTTGTTCGTCGCCCCTGTTTACTTCGTCCCTTTTCTCTTTGTCTACATTCACTCTTGTCTTCCCTTCAGCTTCCGCCTTTATATGTTCATGTGGCTTCACCCTTTCCTCTACCCCCATGGGAAGTTCCTGCGGTCCGTGTCTGTTCTATTCCTCTACCTTGTGCGAAAGCACAACTGCCTACGGCGGCTTCTCGCTCTTTTTTTCTAGACCATTTCCGTTCTCATTCCCATGCCATCGCAGTATACACCGATGGTTCAAAGTCATCTGACGGCGTCGGATTCGCAGCAGTGTTTCCGGACAGCGTCGTACGAGGGTATCTATTACCCTCGGCTAGCATATTTACGGCTGAATTGTATGCCATTCTTGTGGCACTTATCCGTATTGCATCTATGCCTGTATCACCATTTGTGGTCGTTTCAGACTCCCTTAGTGCTTTACAGGCTATCCGTAAAATTGATACACCTCACCCCCTAGTTCTTCGTATCCACCTTTGGTTACGCCGTATCTTTAGCAAGCATAAAGATATTGTCTTTTGTTGGGTCCCTGGTCATGTTGACGTACAGGGCAATGAACAGGCAGACACTGCTGCGCGGTCAGCAGTACATCACCTTCCAGTTTCATATAGAGGTGTTCCTTTCACGGACTATTTTGCGGTCATTGCTACCCACCTTCGCACCCGTTGGCAACAACGCTGGTCTGACCTGCTGAATAACAAACTTCATTCTATTAAACCGGTTATAGGTTTCTGGCCTTCTTCTTGTCACCAATGTCGAGGTTGGGAGACTACACTCTCCTGTCTTCGCATCGGCCACACTCGTCTTACTCACGGGTATCTCATGGAGAGGCTCCCTGCCCCTCTCTGTGAGCATTGTCAGGTTCCAGTGTCTGTTCGACATATCCTGTTGGACTGCCCACTCTATCAACGAGCACGCAGAATTTACCTCCAATGACGTCTTCGCTCTGCGGCCCTTTCTTTACCTTCCCTTCTTGCAGATGGACCCTCCTTTAATCCTGACTCTCTCATTGACTTTTTGACAGAAACTGACTTACTACACAAACTCTGAAGATTATACCTCTAGCACCTCTCTCAGTCCCTTCTACCTCGATCTCTTGCTACCCTCCACCCCTGCACTATCCACCGTCATCTTGCACTCCATACCCTACTAATCGTCCATCTCCCTCTTACAACCCACTCTCCCTGCATCCTACAATAACCTGCAGCGCTGTATAACCCCTGTGGTTTAGCACTTCTATTTGATTATAATAATAATTCCTTACACCTGTTGTCATGTTCACCTAGCAGGAAATAGGTACCTGGGTTGTTAGTCGACTGGTGTGGGTCGCATCCTGGGGGACAAGATTAAGGACCCCAATGGAAATAAGACAGACAGTCCTCGATGACGGACTGACTTTCTTGGGTTATCCTGGGTGGCTAACCCTCCAGGGTTAAAAATCCTAAGAAATCTTATCTTACCACCACTATTCACACTGAAACAATGTACGTAATTTATAAATAAAAAATATTTACAGTTTAATTTATAAATAAGAAATATTTACACTTTATAAATAAGGAATATTTACACTTGGAGGAGATGCTAGCAGTATGCGGCGTATGTTGACAGTGGCCCTACATACCTCCAACAACATTAGAGGAGTTAGTTTCGTGTTGTCATTTTTCTGTTGCTTAATCACTCCACTTACTTGCTACACTATTAATGCTACTCTTTATCACTGGCTGGCGCTATAGCCTTTATCGACTCCTGCTGCTTTAGTATCATAGATTCACTGAAGAAGGCACATTCTCCCCTCTCTCTTCCTCCTCCACTTTCATATTTTTCTATGATTTCTTTCTTTAACCCTTTGACTGTCGCAACCCCAAATCCTGAGGTGTCTTCTGTTGTCGCAAAATATTTAAAAAAAAAATTATATTTTCTTATCAAAATGTTAAGATTATTTTTCTGATTGTTTAACCCTTTGACTGTTTTGGTCATATATATACTGTTTTGGACGTATTAATACGCATAAATTCTAGCGGCCTCAAATCAAGTGGGAGAAAGCTGGTAGGCCCACATGTGAGAGAATGGGGATGTGTGGTCAGTGTGCGCAGTATAAAAAAAATCAGGGAGCTAGTGGTGCATTGTGGGAATGCCATTTCAGTAGTCCTTGTTCGGCATGCCTAGCGGTAAGAAATATCTGACTCCGGGCGAATCTGGGACTCTTCTCTTCCCAAGTGATAGTTCTAACACAGATGGAAGTATCAGTGAAGATGAATTTCATGGTTTTGAGGAGTTTTTGACCGAAAACAATGCCCAGGATACCAGAAGGAAGAAAGAAAAAAGAATGAAAGAAAATAAGTAAGTAGTTAAGCAAGTAGGTAAGTAAGTAGGTGAGTAAGTACGTAAGCAAGTAGGTAAGTAAGTAGGTATGTAAGTAGGTAAGTAAGTAGGTAAGTAAGTAGGTAGGAAGGACTGTGGGGAAGAAGAGCAAGGGACCCCCATGGTTGTTGAAAGGCAGTAAGGGTGGTGAGTGATGGTATAATATGTCACTTTGACAGCAGCCGCACCCTGACTCAGCATATTTTTAAGAACATAAGAAAAGAGGAACACTGCAGCAGGCCTGTTGGCCCATACTAGGCATGTCCTTCACAATCCGTCCCAACTAACAGAATATTTGCTCAACCCAATTTTCAATGCTACCCAAGAAATAAGCTGATGACACGAAGATAGAACATAAGAACATAAGAAAGGAGGAACACTGCAGCAGGCCTGTTGGCCCATACTAGGCAGGTCCTTCACAATCCGTCCCACTAACAGAATATTTGCTCAACCCAATCTTCAATGCTACCCAAGAAATAAGCTTTGACAATTCTACCCACTCATGCGCGAGTCCCACTCAAATCCAACCCTCTCACTCATGAATTTATCCAACCTAAATTTGAAACTACCCAAGGTCCTAGCTTCAATAACCCTACTAGGCAGACTGTTCACTCATCAACTACCCTATTTCCAAACCAATACTT
>WNWK01038028.1:0-18158 GCA_009830355.1 Cherax destructor | reverse complement strand
CCATTGATGCAAAAAGATCACAGTAATCAGGTGATATCAAAATATGCAAAATATGTAAAATATGCGATAAAGTTTATTATGGTCAAACTGGTAAAAGTCTTGAACTAAGATTAAAACAACATAAATATAGCATTAGAACTGGACAAGATTCTAATGCTCTATTTATTCATGTGAAAAGACTTTAACCATCCAATTGATTTTCAAAATGCTGAGAAGGTTGTATCAAGCAAGTCCATGGTTGAGAGGAATATAATAGAATCATGTTTCATTAAAAGCAGTTTTGAAAATAATATGAATATTTCTTTTGGTTTATATAAATTGGATTCTTTTATAATTAATAAAATTTGGGAAGAATTTAATGATACTCAACATGGATTCACCAGGGGCCGTTCCTGCCTAACTAATTTATTAACTTTTTTCAGTAAGGCTTTTGAGGCAGTTGATCATGATAAAGAATTCGATATTGTTTATTTGGATTTTAGTAAGGCTTTTGATAGAGTACCACATCAGAGACTGTTAAAGAAAGTGGCTGCTCACGGCATTGAGGAAAAGTGTTTTCATGGATCGAGTCATGGCTCACCAATAGGAAGCAGAGGGTGTGCATTAATGGGGTTAAATCTGAGTGGGGATCTGTAACAAGTGGCGTTCCACAGGGATCGGTTTTAGGCCCGTTGTTGTTTATAATATATATAAATGACCTTGACGAGGGAATTACTAGTGATATGAGCAAATTCGCTGATGACACGAAGATAGGTAGGATAATCGATTCAGACGTAGATGTCACGGAACTTCAGGAGGATTTAGACAAACTCAATTCCTGGTCAGAAAAATGGCAGATGCAGTTCAATGTAGATAAATGCAAAGTTCTAAAGCTCGGGAATGTTCATAACCTAGCACCTACCAGCTTAATAATGTTGAACTCAGCCGTACAGAATGCGAAAAGGATCTGGGGTTATGGTAAGCAGCAACCTCAAACCAAGTCAGCAATGCCTAAGCGTAAGAAATAAAGCAAATAGATTACTGGGATTTATATCAAGAAGTGTAAGCAACAGAAGTCCAGCGGTTATATTACAGCTTTATACATCATTAGTAAGGCCTCACCTAGATTATGCAGCTCAGTTCTGGTCTCCATTTTACAGAATGGATATAAATTCGTTAGAAAACATTCAGCGACGAATGACAAAGTTAATTCATAGCATTAGAAATCTTCCGTATGAAGAAAGATTGAAGACCCTTAAATTACATTCACTTGTAAGACGAAGAATGAGGGAGACATGATCGAGGTATATAAGTGGAAGATGGGTATTAATAAGGGGGATATAAATAAGGTCTTGAGGATATCTCTCCAAGAGAGAACCCGCAATAATGGATTCAAATTGGATAAGTTTAGATTTAGAAAGGATATAGGAAAATATTGGTTTGGAAATAGGGTAGTTGATGAGTGGAACAGTCTGCCTAGTAGGGTCATTGAAGCTATGACCTTGGGTAGTTTCAAATTTAGGTTGGATAAATTCATGAGTGAGAGGGTTGGATTTGAGTGGGACTCGCACTTGAGTTAATAGAATCTTCAAAGCTTATTTCTTGGGTAGAATTGAAAATTAGGTTGAACAATTATTCTGTTAGTGGGATGGATTGTGAAGGACCTGCCTAGTATGGGCCAACAGGCCTGGTGCAGTGTTCCTCCTTTCTTATGTTCTTATGTTCTTATGATAAATTGGACTAATCTTAATTCTTGGGAAGAGTTTCAGGTCCTTTCTTGTTTTTCCTCTTCACAGAGTCGTGCGATGTTACGCTACTGTGAGGTGTAGTCTTTGTTAGTGTGATGTGACTGTGAGGTGTAGTCTCACCCCTTATATAAGTCCTCTTGTCATGTTTCCTTTTATAGTTCCTTGATAATGTGAGTAGTCACGAAAGCGCTTGGAATTACTCTATTTTTTCATAGTGGTTGTTTTGCATATTTTGATATCACCTGATTACTGTGATCTTTTTGCATCAATGGATACCACACGACTCTTCACAATGTTCTTGGTAAGCTTTCCTAATCATATTTCTTTTGTTTCCCATTTTTCTTCTGCATTGATCAAGTCACATAAGCTTTTTTTTGCATTAACTCTCTCAGAATTATTCTTGGCTGTCCCAAATCTACAAAGGTTCTTAATATGAGGAAGGAGCTTGGTATTACTAGTATCAGTGATAGGATTGTTGAGATTAACACTGTACTTGGTATTAGATTGTTAAGAAATGAACCAGACACTGTCACAATGAATCTTACTAAATGTCTAGAAGTAAATACTCACAGATCTAAATGGATTGTGAAAACATGCAATTACATTAAGTTTTACAACCTGCATGAATTGTATCACTGTAGGCAACAAGAGCATTTCACCCCTCCATGGAAGATGTGTTCATTTAATATCACATACCTGCAAGTCCCTCCCAAGAAGCTCATTGCTAGTAATCCCTTCCTTAAATCACTTGTTAAAGCAACTGCTCAAGAAGAAATTTATCGCCTAGCTGGTAGTAATAAGTTATCTCAAGTTATATACACTGATGGATCTAAACAGGAGTCTTCTGGCAGGGCTGCATCTGCTCTGGTTACCACCTCCCTAGTTAATAACAATAATAATTTTTGAACTAGGCATAAGAATTAACAACTGGCGTCTACACTGCAAACTGAATTGTTTGCAATCCTTATGGCACTAAAGCTAACTTATGACACTGAGCTTGACTCTATCATCATTACTGATTCTATGTCATCATTGAAGGCTCTTGACTCCTATAATGACTCTAACAGCATGCTCATTGGAGAAGCCAGGTATAGATACTCAAAAATCCGGGACAAAGGAATTAAAGTACATTTGTTATGGATTCCGTCACACATTGGATTACTCCTTCATGATAAAGTTGATATGTTAGCCAAGAAGAGCACCCATAAGGAGAATGTAGAATATAACTTTGGTATATCTGTGTCTAGCATTAGGAATAATATTAGAGAGAAATAAATAATGAAAATGATAGCTATAGGAATGCAGTTAGAAGCCTGAGTAGATCTATAACCCACTATGATAACATGAATGTAGATAAGTATGTTTATGGAGCAACTTGCAATGTGAACAGACTGACTGATGTCGTAGTGGCCAGGCTTCGGCTTGGCTACAAATACTTCTGGCAGTTTGGGAGATACACAGATGATGATCAAACTAAATGCAAATTATGTGATCAGGCATATGGTCACTGTCTTGAACACTATGTGCTGAATTGTCCACTTATTGAGGAATATAGAGATAGACAGTATAATAACCTATGTGACATATCAAGATATCTTATTAGTGAAGGTAGGATACCATTTTATTCTAAGCAAATTTCCTAAATTTGCTTGTAACAGATAAGTGAACTGTAGATATAAATCCAAATTAATTTCCATGAACGTGCCTATCTGTGCTCATGATAATGCGAGCACAGATGGGCATGTTTGTGGAGCAACTTGCAATGTGAACAGACTGACTGATGTTGTAGTGGCCAGGCTTAGGCTTGGCTACAGGTACTTCGACAGTTTGGGAGACACAGATGATGATCAAACTAAATGCAAATTATGTGATCAGGCATATGGTCACTGTCTTGAACACTATGTGCTTAATTGTGCACTTATTGAGGAATATAGAGATAGACAATATAATAACCTATGTGACATGTCAAGATATCTTATTCATGAAATAAGATACCTGCTTGTAACAGATAATTGAAATGTAGATATAAACCCAAATGTACAATTGTTAACCCCTTTGGGGCCTAGTGCCAGGCCTTTTGTGTATTCATATGCTCTTGCGCTACCGTCCACAGGATGGATATGGGGTGCACAATAAACTAGCCACTTGGTGGCAAAAATCTAATCTTTATATATATATATATATATATATAATATATATATATATATATATATATATATATATATATATATATATATATATAAAATGCAAGAAAACACTATAAAAATAGAGATATCCTAAAGGCTTTGTGATCATCACATATATGTTGACATTCATAACAGGAAATCATGAAGAAAGGGCTATATGGGGAATCTCAAACACACTAACAAAGACTAATTACAGAATAGCGATTGGAAGACGCAATAACAAGTGACTGAAACTCTTCCCAAGAATTAGTCAATTTATTATTAAATTTTCCCAAATTTTAATAATTTAAATGAAACCTTTTTAAAGAAAAATTCATTATTTTTCAAAACTGTTTAATGAAACATGATTCTAGTTATTTTTCTTTTTCCAATCATGGACTTGTTGATTAGCATTTTTCAGCATTTTGAAATCAATTGATGGTTAAAATTCTCACATCTAAATAGAAAGCATTAGAATCTTATCCAGTTCTAATGCTATATTTATGTTGTTTAATCTATTCAAGACTTTTACCAGTTTGACCGTAATAAACTTATCGCATATTTTACAGGGAATCTTATAGACACATCCGTCAGCATTTTGTGGAATTTTTTATCAAAAAGTCTTTTAATGTATCAAGATTTTTAAATACAACTTTGATATTAAAATTCTTAAGAAAGGAAGGCATATCAACCAAGTTTTCATGAAGCGGAGAACCACTATTTTTGGTTGAATAAGGTTGAATATTGTTGATGCAAAATTTGTATTTAATGATGAGTTTTACACTCAGAAGTTTGGTATGGCAATGGGAAATCCTCTTCACCTGTTCTTAGTAACTTATATATGGAATTTTTCGAAACAAGATTGCTTAACACTATCCTTCCCAATAGAGCTAAGTGGTATAGATATGTTGATGATATTTTGTGCCTTATGCCTAAGGAAGTAGATATAAACCATTTCCTTGTTAAATTAAATAGCTTAGCTCATTCTATAAATTTTACTGTTGAATTCGAAGTAAATAACTCATTGCCCTTCCTAGATGTTTTTATTATTAAGGGTAACATTGATTTTAAATTTAAAATTTACAGAAAACCTACAAATAATTGTTCCTATGTACACTATTACTCTTCACATCAAGATAGAGTTAAAGTGTCGGTTTTTTCTTCAATGTTTTTGAGAGCTTTACGTATTTGTAGTCCAGAGTTCATAGATGAAGAAATCTCTAAAATTTATGAAATAGCTAATGATTTAAAATACCCAAGAAACATAATTGATAAATCTTTTAAAATAGCTAGGAATACTTTTTACAATCCAAAAAGGGACAACCAACCTTATTCAACCAAAAATATGTTGGTTCTCCCTTACTATGAAAACTTGGTTGATATGCCTTTCTTTCTTAAGAATTTTAATATCAAAGTTGTATTTAAAATCTTGATCAGTAAAAAGACTTTTGATAAAAATCTCCAAAATGCTGACGGATGTGTCTATAAGATTCCTGTAAAATATGCGATAAAGTTTATTTTGGTCAAACTGGTAAAAGTCTTGAACTAAGATTAAAACAACATAAATATAGCATTAGAACTGGACAAGATTCTAATGTTCATTTATTCATGTGAGGAGATTTTAACCATCCAATTGATTTTCAAAATGCTGAGAAGGTTGTATCAAGAAGTCCATGGTTGAGAGAATATAATAGAATCATGTTTCATAAAGCAGTTTTGAAAATAATATGAATATTTCTTTTGGTTTATATAAATTGGATTCATTTATAATTAATAAAATTTGGGAAGAATTTAATAATAAATTGGACTAATCTTAATTCTTGGGAAGAGTTTCAGGTCCTTTCTTATTTTCCTCTTCACAGAGTCTCGATGTTACGCTACTGTGAGGTGTAGTCTTTGTTAGTGTGATGTGACTGTAGGTGTAGTCTCGCCCTTATATAAGCCCTTCTTGTCATGTTTCCTGTTATAGTTCCTTGATAATGTGAGTAGTCACGAAAGCGCTTGGAATTCTTTTTATTTTTTCATAGTGGTTTTCTTGCATATTTTGATATCACCTGTTTACTGTGATCTTTTTTTTATATATATATATATATATATATATATATATATATATATATATAAAATTAATATTGGTGAGCGTTGCTATTTAAGCCAAAATCGCAAGTTTTACCTAATCGGCACGACATATATATATATATATATATATATATATATATATATATATATATATATATATATATATATATATATGTATATATATCTAAGGGCAATGTGTGGTGTAAATATTATGCAGAAAATTCGGAATGTTGAAATTGGGAGAAGGTGTGGAGTTACTAAAAGTATTTGTCAGAGGGCTGAAGAGGGGTTGTTGAGGAGGTTTGGTCATTTAGAGAGAATGGATCGAAGTAGAATCTGTAGGGAAAGGAAGGCGGGGTAGGGGTCGTCCTAGAAAGGTTGGAGGGAAGGGGTAAAGGAGGTATTGTGGGCGAGGGCTTGGACTTCCAGCAAGCATGTGTGAGCGTGTTAGATAGGAGTGAATGGAAACGAATGGTTTTGGGACATGACGATCTGTTGGAGTGTGAGCAGTGTAACATTTTGTGAAGGGATTCAGGGAAACCAGTTAATTGATTTAGTTGGACTTGAGTCCTGGAAATGGAAGTACAATGCCTGCACTTTAAAGGAGGGTCTGGGATAGTGACAGCTGGGAGGGACAATTCTCAGCTGTCATATCTGAGCTCCTCTGCAAAGACAGTGATTATGTATGAGTGTGGTGAAAGTGTTGAATGATGATGAAAGTATTTTCTTTTTGGGGATTTTTCTTCTTTTTTTCACCCTGCCTCGGTGGGAGACGGCAGACTTGTTGAAAAAAATGTGATATATATATATATATATATATATATATATATATATATATATATATATATATATATATATATATATATATATATATATATATATCGTGCCGTATAGGTAAAACTGGTCAATTTTTTTTTACATTTTATTAGTTTTCAATAAATATACATTTATAAGTCATAAACATGTAAAATACATGTTACAAATTGTACAACAGCAATTTTCTTTGATTAAGCAGTGAATACATAAGAAAACTATACCCTAAAACCCTAAAACCTCTTACCTCTACCACCAGTGAACTCTTGTCTCCCCTTTCCCCTTATAAATAAATACAGAGTCCACAAAACATAAACCCAAATAATGAAATACAGTCCACTATAACATTGCCTCTAGTCCTAAGGATATGCAGTGAAGACTCATTGAAGACTGCAAATAAAATTTACAGTGAACACAAATAAATATACATTTTACAGTTCATAAACGTGCAATAATTACATGGTACAAATTGTACAACAGCAATTTCCTTTGATAAGCAATGTATATATCAGAAAACTATACCCTAAGCATTTATCTACAATCAGTGAACTCCTGTCTCCTTTCCCCTTATGCTTGATACAGAGTCCACAAATAGCATAAACCCAAACAATGCAATACCAAGTCCACAATAACATTAGCTCTAGTCCTAGGATATGCAGTGAATACTGCAAATAAAATGTACAGTGTGCACAAAATAACAAATAACAAACCTAAATAATGAATACAGAGTACAACAATAAACTTGGCTCTTGTCCTAAGAATATACTGTGAATGCTGCAATAAAATACAGTGTGCACAAATAACAAATAACAAAACCCAAAAAATGAGACAGAGTCCACAATAACAGTGACTCTAGTCCTAGTAATATTCAGTGAAGACTGCAAATAAAATTTACCGTGAGCACAAAATAATATTCTACCACACAAGGTTTCCAGACTCCTTAACTCCACGGAGACTACTACCCTTGTTTCATTACCATCTCTGTACAAAGTATAGTCCAAGACATCCATACCACTGTCACTACCACTCACACCATACCAAACCACACCATGCCCCCCGGCACCAGAGGATCCGGCCAAACCCCTGCAAAACCTCTTACTCCCCCCTCCCCCCTACAAATACCCCAACCTCACATTCACTCCACCACACACACATCCACTTCCAACACACTATTAATCTAGACAGTCACCCGGTCCCCCAACTGTGATGTCATCCGTCCCCTGTCCCCTAAGGGATTAACCCCCCTATCTACCTATGCGACTCCATCACACCACACCTACCCAATGCTCCACAGCGCCTTTGTCAAGCCCTTTCAAGACCTTATCTTTCTCCCAATAAACCCTGTACACTCAAGTTCCTGTACCCTCTGAAAGATCGAATCCCACTCCCTCCCATATATCAAACGATTCCTGCACATAGTAAAGTAAAGTAAAGTAAATTTTATTTCGTTGCAGATTGCAGATTACATAGGTATTGGTAGTTACAATGTAAATTGAGTGCAAGGAGAGCCACTGACATGCCATGGCATTAGGGGCAGCTTATTCTAGTAACTTAAAGACTATGTACTTAATATTAGAGAAATTTATTGAGTTTATTCTAGTTAAAAATTGTTTTCAAAATTACAATATGATGAAATTTTACTGTTTAAATTATTATATAATGATATTAGATTGTTACAGTAATGGTAATATGGAATTGAGATTATCTTAAGGAAAATAACATTGAGCATTTTTGACATTAACTTATAATATGAGTATTTAGTTTTGATTGAGTAGGGGTAACATAATAGTAACATATTAAAAATTGAGATTATCGTATAGGAAAGTAATAATGAGCATTTTTCAAAGTAGTTTATAGTATGATCATTTAGTTTTGGGTGAGTAGGTGGTTTTTGATTTGAGTCTTAAATTGATTTTCAGACAAGATTATCTTAATATTTACTGGTAATGAATTCCAGATTCTGGGGCCCTTTATGTGCATAGAATTTTTACATAGGTTAATATTAACACGGGGTATATCAAAAAGTGATCTGTGTCTTGTGTTGTGGTCATGGGTCCTATTAAAGTTGGTGAGGAGAATTTTGAGCGGAGGGTTTATATTAGAGTGTAAAGTTTTATATATGTAGTAGCCACAAGAGTAAGTATGAATGTTCTTTATGGTGAGTAGTTTGAAACTTTTGAATATTGGTGGAGTATGCTGTCTAGAATGGGAATTTGTTATCATTCTGACTGCGGCCTTTTGTTGTGTTATGAGTGGTCTAAGGTGATTTAACGTTGTTGATCCCCATGCACAGATTCCATAGGTGAGATACGGGTAGATAAGTGAATGATATAGTGCAAGGAGAGCTGATTGTGGTACATAATAGCATATCTTTGATAATATGCCTACTGTCTTCGAGATTTTCTTGGAAATTTGTTGTATGTGTGTTTGGAATTTAAGGCTACTGTCAAGGTGGATTCCTAGGAATTTTCCCTCTGTGAGTCTTGTGATGGGTGCACCATTGAGCGTTATGTTAAGTGGAACATTTGTGGCTTTGCTTCCAAACTGTATGAAGTAGGTCTTGTCAGTATTGAGAGTAAGCTTGTTAGTCGTCATCCATGTTGATATTTTCTGTAATTCGGCATTAACAGTGTTGGCCAGTATAACTGGATTTGGGTGAGAGAAGACATATGTTGTGTCATCTGCAAATAAAATGGGTTTGAGTAGTTGTGATGCATTCGGTAGGTCATTTATGTAAATGAGGAATAGGAGTGGCCCCTTGAGGGACTCCGACTGTAATGTGTTGTGTGGAAGAGTTCGCTCCATTTGTGTACACGTATTGGCTTCTGTTGGTGAGGTATGACTTTAGGTAGTTGAGTGGGTGCCCCCTTATACCATAGTGTGCTAATTTTGTGAGCAGTAAATCATGGTCGACTGTATCAAAAGCTTTGCGTAGATCAATGAAGATTCCCAGTGGGACTTCTTTCTTCTCAAGTGCTGTATATATTAACTCCAACATGTGCATAATAGCATCGTTTGTACTCTTGTTTGTCCTGAATCCAAATTGACAGGGGTTGAGTACATTGTGTGAGACGAGGTAGGAATAGTGCGATATATATGGGCCGCCACAGCCCCCATCCTTTCCCCAACACTCACGTCCCTTAATTTCTACGACATGCATACGAAGTCCACCATACAGTACAGTAATCCCTTTTTATCCCTATGTCCAACCCCACCCATATCCAAGTAAATAGCCCGTAAGAAAGGGATACCCCCCCACCCAAACCCCTTAACACCCCTCCCATCCACCTACGAACCCCATCCAAAGTTTCACAAAAATATACCAAAATATACCGCATGCAGAGCTGACTCCGGCAGCCAATCCCATACTGAATAAATTCTCCCATGACGCCACTGCCCCATGTAAAAAATGAAACATCAGCTCCCTGTCCCTCGCCGGAAACCGCAGATCCCGGAACCCCTTCCATATCCCCTTCCAGTCATATACCGGGTAAAGCGCCTTCCCTTCCACCGTTTCCTCTCCAGCACCAACCCTCCTTATAACCGCAACACTCAACCTTTGTGGCTCACATATAACCAACAAGCACCATAGCCAATCTCTGCATTGCCCCAGTTCCCTCGCACCCCACCACTCACTTACTTCCTGCAGCACCCCCTCCACCCCAGCCTCACCTCTCCCCCCCCAACCCTCCCCTCCTTACCACACAACGTTTCACATACATACACAACAATCTCCTTTCCAGCCATATTAAACCCAAACCTCCTGCAATTACCCTTTTCCTAACAATCTCCTTCCTGAGCCAATGTCTACCATGTGCCCAAATAAACTTAAAGACCCTACTCTCTAATTCTTTAACATGCCAACTTAATAAAGGAAAAATGTTGGCAATATACAATATCTTACTATATATCATGTTATTAACCGCAATGACCCTCTGCCGCAACATTAGCTCTCCTGTTCGCCAACTATTCAACCGCTCTGTTGCACTTTTAACCACATTCCTCGAATTCACCTCTCTCGCCTCATCCCTGTCCCTCATGTAAACAATACCACATATTTTCACCCTGTCCACAATTTTCCACCCATACGTGCTACCCAACCCACCCAACCCACCCTCTGTACCGTCCACAGGATGGATATGGGGTGCACAATAAACTAGCCACTTCGGTGGCAAAATCTAATCAACCCACCCCCCACCCAAGCGCCTACCTCCAACAAAATGGATTTAGCTCCATTAACCCTCATGCCAGTAGCACTGCAGAAAGACTTTATGTGAATTCCTATGTTAACCAGTCCCACCTCGTGACACACTAACACCGTGGTGTCATCTACATATCCCACCACATTTCTAATCCCCTTATCCCTCCCCCCCAACCCCTTCCCATCCCCCACTAATCTGTAAAAGGGATCCTGTAAGCAAGCGAAAAGAATCTGTGACAGGGAACAACCCTGTCGCAGACCCCTTTCCATCCTAACCACCCCTCCCAACCTACCATTTATTTGCACCCTCACACTTGCCCCTGCATATAATGCCCTAACCCAATCCAGCACTTCCAATCCAAACCCCTGCCTATCCATTATTCCAAACATAGTCTCACGCTCCACACTATCATATGCTCCTTTCCAACCCAGTGCAAGTATAATAATAATAATATTAATAATAATAATAATAATAATAATAATAATAATAATAATACTTTATTGAAATCTTTAATACGTTCATGTCCTTCCCCCACACCCCTTCCCGGTATCCCCCCTGTCATTCCTCAATCACCCCCCTAACACTCTTTTTAATCTATTACCTAAAATTTTAGCATATATTTTATAATCCGTATTCATAAGGACTAAAGGTCTATAATTCTCTAAAGTTTCCCCTTCCTCACTAATACCATTACCCCCATACCCATGTCCCTCCCCATTACACCTGTCCTTTTCATACCATTCATCACACCTACCATACAATCCTTTATAATGTCCAAATTCTCCTTATAAAATTCATTTGCCAAACCATCCATACCTGGAACCTTGCCCTTACTTAACCCTTCCACTGCCTCCCACGCCTCCCTCTCACTGATCATTCCCTCCAATCCCTCCCGATCTTCCCTACTCAACCTCTCCCTAATCTTTCCCAATAAAATGCTCCTTTCCTCCATACCCCCCCCCCCACTACTCATGTGCCTTGCAAACCACTTAACCGCATACACATTCATTCCTTCCGTGAAATTTATTATCATACCCTTCACATAATTCCCCATGTTTTCATCCACTTCCAGATACTCCAATGACATTCTCTGTTTACACTTCCCCAAAACATATTGGGAGGGCCTATCCCCCCACAACACATCATCCATTCCGGCTTTCATTCTACATGCCCCAAACCTCTCATTCTGCAAAGTCATCAACCTATCTTTCAACGCCTTAATTTCCTCTGTCATTTTATGTCCTCCCCGCATATAACAGTCTTTCAAGAGGCTCTCAATATAATTTTGTAAACCTTATCTCCATCCTGCTTCTTCCCTTCCCAACCTTTGATAGTAATCCCGGATGCCAGGCTTCCCCGTACTTACCCACCAATCCACCAAAGCTTCCCCTTCCTACTCCCCATCCAAAACCCACCCCACCAATCCCTAAATTCCTCCCTTTTACCATCATCCTTTAATAACTGAACATTTAATTTCCAAAATCCCCTATACCATTTTGCAACCCCTTCCCACCCCACCTCCACCAACACGCCCCGATGATCCGTGAAACCCACATCCAAATATTGCACCCCCCCCTACTACCACGCTACCTGTTACATATATCCTGTCTAGTCGAGCCGCATACCCTCTTCTAACAAACATAGGCTCACCCGCACCTCCCACCCCAATCATGTCTTTCAAACCTACCCTCCTAAGTATGTCCCTTAAGGCTGCAAGAACACAACCTCCACCCCGCGGTTCCACATCCCTCTCTCTAATTACACAATTAAAATCCCCTCCAACAATCATTACACTAGGCAAATCCCGACATGCATAAATCATGTAATCCCAAACAAAGTCCACCTTCACCTTCCTTGCCGCCTCTGCCGGCATGTACACCCCTAAAAAACATACCCTAACTCCACTCCACTCCCCATCTACTCTAACCAGCCTACCCCCCCACACTCCTCCCATCGCAAAGGTTTGAAAGGGCCTGACACCGCCACCGCTACTGCCACCCCCCCCTTTAATCTACGGGATGAACTTGCAAACACTTTGTAGCCATTCAAAAGTAACTCCCCACCACTCCTATAATTGTGTTCCTGTATAAAAGCAACTGTCACACCATACCTTCGAAACGTACACTCCACCCACGCCCTCTTGATTTCATCCCTTAACCCGTTTACATTAAGTGTTAAACACTTGAAATCTATGTCAAGGGTTTGCCCCTAGGCCTCTGTTGAAGTTGTACCCCTGACTTCCCTTTACTCAGTTTACCCATTTGCTTCCCTCCCTTAAAAGAACCCTGCTCTTGCACCAAACCTAGATCTTTTTTAGCAACTTCCACCAAAGGCTTTTTACAGATCCTCTGCGCTGGTGTCAGCACATCCTCACTGCCTGATGAATTGCCAGACCTTTTACGTGTCCTCTGTATTTCTTCCACACTACTTGCATTCTCGGTCTGATGGACCTCCACCTGCACATCCTCCATAATTAAGTGTTGGTCCTTTGGACTGGCACTCTCCACACTTTCCACCACATTCACTGCATCTATCAAACCATCATTAGTGTTTACACTTAGCACCGGCAAAGGTTCGTCCAATATTTCCTTTAATATTTGTTCCAATGGTACATCCTCTGCCGGACTCTCATGGTGATCACAGTCAACCACTGGCATAACAGATTCCTGCATTAGGGTCTGACAAACCACCTCAGATCCCTCCACAATCTCACTCTAGAGTTTCGTCTGCTTCTCCCGTTGCATCTCCTCCTTCCATTCCTCTCTCTGCGCCTGCACTTTCACTACTCATTGCTCTGGAACCTGTCTGGGTCCCGTCCTCCTCATGCAGTCAGCCGCCACATGATCGTAGGCTCCACAAGGGCGACACGTCCTGCGCTGTCCCATGTAGGTCACGTACACTTGGGTCCTGAAGTCTGGTAGAACAACGTAGGACGGTATGGGGTGCTTCAAGGTCATTTTCAACGAGAACGACCCCTCAAAGAGGCCCATCAAAGGTCCCTCGCTCCACTTTCCAGGTGTTGCTGCGTGTATCCTACCATACGCACTGAAGACTGTACTGATGTCCGTCGGGTCCGCTTCGAATGGGACGTTCTTCAAACATACCCAAGTGTACGTACATGAAACGTCCTTCAATTGTACCTGAAGTCCAGTGTGCACCGTGTATACATGATCCTGGTGTCGATCTACGAGTTGGTCATAAACTTCTGCCGTCAGTAGCTTCACAAAGACCCTATTCATCCCATTCAGGGCATCGCCATACAAATCTCCTGTGTCAAGTCCATACACATCTCGTAATATCGTCGGTAACACAGTCCCGGCCGTTGCAGGGTGTAGAATGCCCATCACAAGGACAACACAGACAGTATTCACACGTCTCCTCCCTGCTGTCGCCATGTTGTTTTGGAAAACATATATTTTTTTTTTTTTAAATTTTGTAACAAAAGTACTTTAGAAAACTTACCTAAGCTTATTTTTTTTTATTTTTTTATTTAAAACCATACATGAATACATCAGAAACCAGATACACCGCTCAAAAAAACATCACCTTACATATCCCCACTAACAACATATAGTTCACAGTAAGTAAGTTTATTCAGGTATACACAAATACATTTACATACATTATCATACATAGCAGCATATGTGTAGAGAACCTAGGATAACCCAAAAAAGTCAGACAGAGTGTGGTGGAAATGAAGAAGGGTCTGCGGCAGGGTTGTCCTCTGTCGCAGATACTTTTTGCTCTTTTACAGGATTCATTTTATAGGTTAGTGGAGAAAGGGTTGGGGGAGGTAGCTGCGGGTGTGGAGGAGGTGGGGGATAGTTGGTTACGTTGATGATACAACGATTTTAGTTGCTCCCCAGCCTTGGTGGTGCACGGGTGAGCTCAGTCGTCCCCCTGGTGGAGGTTAGGTGAAATTTTATTTTCACCATCATGGCTGATATCTACCGGCGCTGTGTCAACACTGTCTGTGTGGATTTAATAAAAGGTGCTGTGTATCCTGGTAACACTGAGGTTATCTTGCCATTGGTTATACGTGACACTTTTGGAATACCGACTGAGGCCATTTATGGTATCTCCTTAAACGGGGCAGTCAGATTTTTCGTCAAGTTCACCTCTGCTGGCGTGTATGAAGAAGTGGTGGATAAGTTTCAGGACAAGCCTATTGTCATCAATTCAGGATTGGAGGTGCATATGGATGATGTGTCCGCACATTACTAGTGGATTCATGTGAAAAATCTTCCATTTGAGGCTGCTGAAATGGATGTTCGGCGAGTATTCGGCCAGTATGGGACTATAC
The DNA here is from genome assembly GCA_009830355.1 of Cherax destructor. Classification (NCBI taxonomy): domain Eukaryota; kingdom Metazoa; phylum Arthropoda; class Malacostraca; order Decapoda; family Parastacidae; genus Cherax; species Cherax destructor. Next base: position 2,872 of record WNWK01038028.1, on the reverse strand, counting down.
ACGTTGCTAATGAAGGTCGGTGGCAGCAGGGAACTTACGCTGGCATGCTGGCGGGATCATACTCCCTCAAAATGACTTTAAGGAGGCCTATCCCGTCATATGTCCAGATGCAAGAGTTTCATACCCAAGTATACGTCTCGTATGCTGGACAGGTGCGAACGTGCCGGCTCTGCAGTGCCCTGGGACATATGGCGGCTTCATGTGATCAACACAGGGAGCGGCAACCTGGACGTCGAGATGATGGGAATTTTCGTGCTGAGACGGATCTGAGTGAGACGCCCAAGATGAGTGTGGAGTTGGATGTGGCCAGGGTTTTTGACACTGAGGATGTCCCTCGGAATTGGAGTGAGGCAGTTGATGCTGCAGAGGAGGCAGTTTTGACTTTAACCCCAGCGATGCAGGAAGAGGTGCTTGAGTGTTCTCAGGTTGCCATGAAGGGTGACTTGTTGGAGGTGGCCTCTGAGTTATGGAGGCCTTTGTTTGTGGACATCCAGAGCCTCCTTGGGAGCTCGTCTCCTGCAAATGTTTTGGGCTTGGATGAGGACTCATCTAGTGGTTTGGAGAGTCTGGAGTGCGTGATTGGTCCGGTAGAGGATCTTGTTGACTCTGTGCCTGTGGTGGTGGCTGAGGTGGAGGTGCATAGGGAGGAAGGTAATGAGGTTATGGAATGTACGGAAGTATCCCATAAGCGGCCCAGTGGGGATACTGAGGATGATGAGATAACCCCGGGTCAAAGGTCTTCAAAAATGGCCTGGAGGGATGTTGTTAAGGGGAAGAAGGTTGCACCCCAAGGAAAGAAATGTGGGATAGGGGTGAAAGAAGGTAAGGCACAAAGTGGGGACTCTGTGCCAGTTGTGATAGGGTCTGGGCGCCGAGGTGGCAAACCCCCTTTGACCTATTCAGGTGTCTCGACTTAAATGTTAATGGGCTCTGGGCGGAAGTTTGGAGGAGATGGATTGAGGTGACGTTAAGACGGTTGAATGTGGATGTATGCTTTCTCCAAGAGCATAATTATAGGTGTGGTAGGGATTTGTGTTTGAAGGGATACAAGTGTTATACTGGGAGTTCGGGGAATTTCAAGGGTGGGGTGATGTTGGGTATCCGTGAGACCAGCCCTTTCAAGTTAAAAGCCTGGGAGGAGGTGGGTGGTGACAGGATAGTACTGGTGGATGGGGTTTGGGGAGACATACAGGTGTGTTTCATCGGTGTATATATGCCGGCGACTTCCAATCACTGTGTAAAGAATGATTTTGTTCGGGATGATTTAGTTTATGCGTTGAGAGGTTTACAGTTGGTTATGATAATTGCCGGGGATTGGAATTGCATCATTAGAGGGAGGGATGTGGAACCTCGGGGGGTGGGTTGTTTGTTGCAGAGCTTGAGGGAGGTTATGAGAGTGGTAAGTGTAGAGGATGTGGTTAGGGGAGGGGGGTGGCGTGTGGACCACACTTACGTATATTAAACAGGGTTATGCGGCTAGGTTGGACTGGGTATATGTTTCTGGGGCGGTTCAGGTAGGTGAGGTAAAATGTCAGGATTTTGGGTTTTCTGATCATAGGGGTGTGTTGGTAGAGATGGGATGGGCAGGGGCGGTGAAGATATATTCCGGGTATTGGAAATTAAATGTGAGGTTGTTGCAGGGGATGGATCACAGGGAAATATTTGAGGATTGGTGGGGACAAGTATGGAACGATGGGACAGGGATTAGTGATATAGTGGAATGGTGGAATGTGCAGGCTAAAGTGGCAATCCAGGAATTTTATAAGCAACTGGGTAGGGAAGATGCGAGGCAAAGGTTGGGAATGTTGAGGTACCTAGAGGGGCAATTGAGGACTTGTTATGAGAGTGGAGGGAGGTATCCCTAGCTGAGATTGATCATCTGCGCTTGGAATTGCGGGAGTTGCAGAATGAAAATTTTCATGCTCCGAGGGTACAAGGGGGGGGGTTAGAGGAAGTATTATGGGGGGATAGGCCCTCTGCATTAGTGTTACGTACTTTTCAGAACCAGAGAAGAGATATGACGGTAATGTCTTTGAGGGTAACTGAGGAGTGCCATGGGTATTGGAATGGGCAGATTCTTCATACCACTGAAGCCATGAGTTATTATGTGGATGCTTGGTTTGAGTGTAAGATGAGCCAGGGGGTAAGCGAGGAAGTATCCCGGGATGCAATTCTAGACAGTATAGTTGAGAAATAGAGAGAGTATGGAAGGGTCTATAACTTAGGAGGAGGTTTGGCAGGCAGTGAAGGGTCAGGCCCTGGGCAAGGCCCCTGGCCTGGATGGGATTTCTGGGGATTTTTTTATAGTTCATTGGGAGGTTCTGCGAGGGATGCTAGTTAGGCTGTTTAATGCTATGAAATTGAAAGGTAGATTGGGTGGGGATATGTCAATAGGTACTGTAGTTTTAGTGCCTAAAACTCGTGCTTGTGGGATGCTTGAGGATTATAGGCCAATTACACTTATGTGTGTAGATTAAAAGATATTTGCACATATTCTTGCTAATAGAATGAAAGGAGTTTTGGGGAGCTTATTGGAGGAGGGTCAGTATGGGGTACCAGGGAGAAGTATGAGGGAGGGTCATCGGAGGATCAAAGGTTTTTTAGAGTGCAGATGAGCTGAGGGAGTTTTAGGGCTAGACTGGGAAAAGGCGTATGACAGTGTTGATAGGGATATGCTGCAGGTGGTGCTTTTACGGCAGGGGTTTGGGGCGGAGGTTGTGGGTTGGGTCTGTACTTTGTATGAGCAAGCACATGTGAGGATACAGGTGAATGGGAGGTTGGGGTCCGAGGTGCGTTTGGGGCGAGGGCTGCGGCAGGGGTGCCCCTTGTCACAGCTCCTGTTTGCATGCTTACAGGACCCTTTTTAGGTTAG
>WNWK01038027.1:0-10000 GCA_009830355.1 Cherax destructor | reverse complement strand
ACCTGTCCACGGGGCATCAGCTAACATTAACATACTTATTTAACTGCATTAAACTTCTACAGTTAACAGGAATTTACCGAGTTGATTTGTGGATATGCATAGTTTACATATCCACACATTACACTGTGTTGAGTAACAGTTTAATACCTGGATTCGTGAAGGAAGACTGCATATGTCTGTCCTCTGTGTGTACATGTGCATGACTGGGCACGCACATGTGCATGACTGGGCACGCACATGTGCGTGCCCACATGTACTCACTTAGTTGTGGTTGCAGGGGTCGATTCATAGCTCCTGGCCCCGCCTCTTCACTGGCCGCTACTGGGTCACTCTCCCTGCTCCATGAGCTTTATCATACCTCTTCTTGAAGCTATGAATGGATCCTGCCTCCACTACATCACTTCCCAAGCTATTCCACTTATTGACAACTCTGTGACTGAAGAAATACTTCCTAACATCCCTGTGATTCATCTGAGTCTTCAACTTCCAACTGTGTCCCCTTGTTGCTGTGTCCCATCTCTGGAACATCCTGTCTCTGTCCACCTTGTCAATTCCTCTCAGTATTTTATATATCGTTATCATGTGCGTACACATGTGCGTGGGGTAACCTGTAACATATGTGACAGGTCTCCCCAAACTCCTCCTCTAACATCAACGAAATTCCCACAATGCTTCTGAAGTTACCTACCCTAAAATATTCATTGTCTCATCCTTACACTAGAACATTAATTCCATGAAGTATTTTCAGACGATACGCATCATCATTCAGTTAGTTCTCGCGTTGTTCCTTTTATAAGCTCATCACAGGATTAAGATGCTTTATACCTTTAGTGTGTGTGTGTGTGTGTGTGTGTGTGTGTGTGTGTGTGTGTGTGTGTGTGTGTGTGTGTGTGTGTGTGTGTGTGTGTGTGTGTGTGTGTGTGTGTGTGTGTGTGTGTGTGTGTGTGTGTGTGTGTGTGTGTGTGTGTGTGTTGTGTGTGTGTGTGTGTGTGTGTGTGTGTGTGTGTGTGTGTGTGTGTGTGTGTGTTGTGTGTGTGTGTGTGTGTGTGTGTGTGTGTGTGTGTGTGTGTGTGTGTGTGTGTGTGTGTGTGTGTGTGTGTGGAGAGAGAGAGGAGAAAAGGGGAAAGAGAAAAAGAAAGAGAAAGGGAGAGAGAGAAAGAGAAAAAGAAAAAGAAGTAGAGATAGACAGACAAAGCATAAAACATGAACCACCCTCGACTTAGGGGAAACTTTCACTGGACAATTATATTCTAAAACCGTCTAGTGACGTAGTGATCTGTTGACACCCAGGACTCCCTGGACGTTATTACATGTAAAATCCTATACAGCACTGCACTCGTCTTACATAGTCAGCTCTTCAAGATGAGTAAAGTGAACATGTTTCTCATGCTCCAGCAAATTTCTTAGGATATCAGAGGCTTACAAGTACAAAAACTCACCATTATGTCTTGTTATACCTCTTTTGATCTGCCCAGAGATAATACGCGTTCTAAATCTTTTTTATGAAGACGGGAATCACTGAAGGCAGAATGCGGCAGGACCCTTCCAGCCCTTATACAGACTCTGTTGGTGAAGGCCAGGAAGGGATCACTGTAGGTGGATAAGATAGAGGAGATAGTACCTCTTAGTGGGAGAGCAGAGGGAGAGGAACAGAGAGAGAGCGAATACGTAAAAGACAGCCACAGAAAACTTAATTGATGAGTAAAGGAAGAGGGTGAGTGAGTAGGTGATACTGGAAGAGAGTAAATAATATGGAATGAATAGTTAGTGCAGATTCGGAAGGGAAATGGTGGCAGAGGGAGGGAGGTAGAAGGCTCCATATTTAATACAAATAATATAGCTGGTAGGATTGTTGCAGTGTTCTTCCATTCTTATGAATAAGATGGAAAGAATTTGCTAGTAGAAAGAGGAAAGTTTAAGTGTTTGGAAGGCGAAAAAGACTTTTCTATGAAGATAATGTAAATGGTTTAACTAAATTATCACTTCTGCCACTCGGGGAGGCATCATTAGCATCAACATTATCATCACTACCCCATCTATAACAAGTCATCATTACTATCAGAATCAATCAATTATCAGCACTACGACCAGCAACACTCACCACCATCATCACAACTCTCCTCACAATAATAAATCACCACTTTCTCTCTCCTCACCATTACCAACACAACTGAAACAAAAGGGTTTGAAACCATTCCCTACATCGGTACCGGATAATACTCCAAAAGAAATATTGCACCCCAGTGCCATTATTTTTGCATTAAACAAATTACTCTTGCAAATGGCTGGGTAATTAAGTTTTGCACTGATAAAACGTTTATTGTAAGTGAATGCAAAATTCGATTCATAAAGACGATTAAGAGAAATCTACCACTCTGTCACTGCTTTTAATTGATGCTCATGTTAATGTATTTATGGCAATTTACGTTATAAGGTTTCGCTGGATACGGATTCTGGCAATGAATTGGTGAGCGATTGTGTGTGAGATGGAGAGTGCGAGAGAGAGATAGAGTGCGAGAGAGAGATAGAGAGAGAGCGAGAGAGCGAGAGAGAGAGAGCGAGAGAGAGCGAGAGAGAGAGCGAGAGAGAAGAGAGAGAGACAGACAGACAGACAGACAGACAGACAGACAGACAGACAGACAGACAGACAGACAGACAGAGAGCTACATGGACTCTGGACCAGAAACATCAACTTAATACTACTGCAATGATCTACCATCGCGGCCAAGTGTAGAGTGTACTCCCAGAATTCCGTGTGATGTGTTCAACTGTCCATTCCTCTACTCTACAGATTAAGTACTCGATATTATAAAAATCAGCCAGTGGAAATTAGTAGAGAACAGTTTCCCCATCAGAACATCTCTCCAGATATCGCTGGTATTTCGAACACACAAATCTTACCACAATATCTTGTAATACCTACAACGATCTGCCCAGAGATATCAGAGCTCTATACTTGTTTATAAGGACGAGGGACCAATGGAAAGACGTAAGCAAAAAGACGCTTCGAGCGCTCTCATAAGCTGTGGTGGTGAAAGCCAGGGATAATTCTCAGTGGGTGTGTGGACGGAGGCGTAAAAATAACTCTCAGTAGGTGTGTAAAAGGAAGGATAACTTCTTGTAAATGAGAGAGAGGGGGAAATTGCTCTTAGTGGGAGGGCAGAGAAGAAGGGAGAGAGAGAGAGAGAGAGAGAGAGAGAGAGAGAGAGAGAGAGAAGAGAAGAGACAGAGACAGACAGACAGACAGACAGACACAGAGACGGAGAGAGACAGAGAGAAAGGAAGTAGTTGAGTGGGTTTTGGATATTGGAAGAGAGAGGAGAAGGATTTGGATGGTGAAAGGTGGTAGCGTAATAAATGAGAAAGAGAGAGATAACGAATGGAAGGGTCAACGAGATGAAAGAGAAAGAGAAGCTTCAAACAGAAAAGGGGACGTATGTTTGGATGGATAAAAGATCTTTACAAGGAAAATAATGTGAATGGTTTCGTTAAATGATCATTCCAACCACTTTGTTTGGTGTGTAGTTGTAACCACTACTCTGTGAACCATCGCCAGGTGTACCTCGGTCCTGCGGGATCCTAGTACGATATCCCCATATTCCGTAAGTCCAGTGTCCTGTGCCTCAATGCACGCGACTGGAATAGTGCAGAGTGTGGCATAAGTTGATAATGCAACCATATATTGACTTTCAAGATCTGAAGGGAATCAGTAGACACATTCAATGGGAAGCTAATATACAGACCTCTTCTTATATATGGTAAATTTGAACATAAACCAAATCGAATTCACATCTTTCAGATGGACCAAAAAGACCAAATATACTAAAATACCCAAGCACGGTAAGCTTGAAGAAATTCAGATGCTACACTATCAGTTTATCAACATGAAATAATTGAAGTTAATGAGATGCGAAGGTCAGAAATTGTTGCTGAAAAAACAGTATTTTTTTCAAATTTCATTCAAAATATAAAAATAAACTGACTTACACAAGCCAAAAGTACACCAAACTTTTCTCCAAGTAATATTAATGAGTTTTTAAGAAAATAAGTGCAGTAGGTAAATAAGTCAGTAGGTAAGTTTTATGTAACCTTGATGTACATAACGTAACTAGTTTTAACAATGGTCTTTAAGGTTATCAGATGTTATAGGCACATACATGTACATGATTTAACCTAGAATGACGAAAGTCAAGCACAGTGACATATTTTTGGTCAGAAGAGTCATTCTTCAATCATTTCACATAAACCAATTTAGTTAATAAAATTGGCAAGTTATCAATTACACATCCGTACAAGGAGAGATTACTTCCTTTGAGGAAAACACATCAATTACAACACAGATTCCAACAAAAATTGCGCCTACATAGCCTAAACCCATGAAACGTTTCATCCATTTCTTTCGAAGATTGATGGCATTCGCAACTGTTATATAATCAGAGGAGAGCGCTAAACCCAGAGTGATCATATAGTGCGTGCTGAATGGGAGGCATTCAGATTCGATCCAAGAAGGGGAAGTCAAGTCCCGCTCTTTGGATCCAAGAGGCTCACACCAGCATCAAGGCAAAATAATGCAATTTCGTAAAATAATACAATACTATTATGAGAAGTAGTAGTAGTAGTAGTAGTAGTAGTAATGGAGTGGTAGTCGTAGCAGTAGAGGAAATAGAAATGTAGTAAGTCTAAGGAGAAGAAAAAGATCAGTGCAGGAGAGCTAAGGGTCAGGACCAAAAGTGCAGCGGTAAACAACAACTGAAGAACAGAACACACCTGGGCACAACAAACGAAGACAAAGTAAAATAGGAAAGGAGAAGAGGTAAGAGGAGGATAAATAATGATCAAATCAAATCACGAGTGACAAAATAGCTCGCACACACTCCATTAAATATACCAAAAGGTCTTCTAAGTACGATACACCAGTGGTGAGATTCTGAAGCCTGTCAGAGGAACCTGTCTCTAGTTATCACAATGAAAGCAAGGTAGGGAATGGTCCCTAACACTGTACATAGGTCACCCCACACCTGCAGACAGTCCCATGAATCGTGCCCAAGATTCATGACGCGAGAGTTGAAAATTTGAAGACGATTGAATAAGACGAACTCGGCTGCTAAAAGAAATTGTGTGAGAAAGTAAAAAAATTGTTGATAATGTTTCAAAAATAGTTAAGTTAAACTTTAAAACGACATAAAAAAGCAAATTCATATATATATTTTCCCCATTTTCTTTCCTCACTTGTATTAAAAATTCTCTACAGTTCTACAAGAAAAAAAAAAGTTTGATTTTTCTTTTCATTTAAAAATCCATATTTATACAAATAACAAAAAATCCGGAAAATTTGCACTCACACAGCATAAAAAATAATATTGCAATACTTCAAGATACACACGAATTCAGGGGTTGAAGCCGATAAGAAGAGGCATTCTCTAGCTATTCCACGGGGGAAACAATTTACTTAATAAAGCTGGCAAATTGAATTTTGCACAGCTCGATGACACTTTGGTTTTTAATAAAACCCACCAGTGGAAGAAGTTTGAAGCCGATAAGAAAAGGCATTCTCCGGATATTTCAAATATGGACCCACTCGCAATAAACTTATGAATATCATCTTTCTTATAGAATGAATCGTTAATATTATTTTGAAGCCAATAAGGTGATGCATTTTTTTAATAAAAAGAATTACTATTTATTCAATAAAACTGGAAAAGTTGGGATTTATTCCACTCAATAGCAGCGTGACATGTGCTCTGGAAACACCAGCCGGGAAAATTTGAAGCCTATAAGATGAGTCATTCTTCAGTTTTAGCAAAGATTCAAACAATTTCAAGATTTTTTTTACCTTTTTTTTTCCTGTAGATAAATGGATTAAAAAACAGACAGGATGATAAGGGACTGATTACCTCAAACTACTCCTTATCTTCATCTATTTCTCTCTGTATTGTACTGAAGCCGCCACTGGTTGGCGAAACGTTTCCACAAGGATACATAAGTGTTGCAAAAGTGTCAAATTGTGCATCAGCAAATTTGCTGATACAGAAACTTAATGGCCAGTATCCTGTCCCTGAGACGCATCAATCTTCATTGACGCTATTCAGAAGTGGTAAAATGAAATTGATTTAACGTGGTTTTTAACATAACTCACGAAATCGTAATGACAACGACTGTAAACAAACCCCGGTACGGGTGGGGCCTGAACTCGTGGCCACTGGGCCAACTGGTCTGGAGTTTTACGACTCACTCGCCGCGAGTTAAATCCTCACCCATACAATGGCTTATTTTACACATAAAATGGTCAGATCTCCTCTTACACATCTGGATTTCACTCTTCTCAGTCTTTGAATGTTTAAGCATCGTTTGAAGGTACTCAACTGAGCGTCTTGGTAGTTATCTGAGCCATTCCAGGATGCTGGGAATGGCTTCGACACCTTCGATCATAAGGCAAGTGAAAATGCCAACTGTCCCAGAAATGTGGTCCTCGTTAACGTAAATGCGCTTTGAAAAATTTGAATCCGATTGGATGAGGCGTTCTCCAGTTATAAGCGAAATAACATCGAAAACATGGGTAAAAAAAATTAGAAAAAGAAAAACTGTCACTCTCTTGAAGGATTCCTTTTCGACGACACGTAATTAGTATCACCACCACCATATATATAACCACTGTCATCATTACTACCAGACTCAGTTATCACCACTACGACAAGTCACACTCACCACCACACTCCTCACCACTACAGTCACACTCACCACCACACTCCTCACCACTACAGTCACACTCACCACCACACTCCTCACCACTACAGTCACACTCACCACCACACTCCTCACCACTACAGTCACACTCACCACTACAGTCACACTCACCACCACAGTCTCCTCACCACTACACCTGGAATCAAAGGGTGTGAAACCGGTTCCTATATTGCTACTGGATTATACACAAAGAAACATTACCTTCCACTGCTGATTCATTTTCCTGCAATAAATTGCTCTTCCAGCAGATTGGGAATTAAGTTTTGCACTGATAAAACGTTCATTGTAAGTGAATGCAAACCAAGATTCATAAAGACAATTACCATGTATCTACCAGGCTGTCGCTGCTTGCAACTGATGCTGTTGTTAATGCACTTACGGCAAATTAACGTTTCAAGGATTCATTCATGCTGGATATTGATGCGGGCAATGAATATGTGAGCGATTCTGTTGAAGAGGAGGAAGGAAGAAAGAAAGAGAGAGAGAGAGAGAGAGAGAGAGAGAGAGAGAGAGAGAGAGAGAGAGAGAGAGAGAGAGAGAGAGAGAGAGAGAGAGAGAGGAGAGAGTGAGAGAGGAGAGAGAGAGAGAGAGAGAGAGAGAGAGAGAGAGAGAGAGAGAGAGAGAGAGAGAGAGAGAGAGAGAGAGAGAGAGTGGGTGACGTGTGCCTGTAACTACACAAGAACGGCATACAGCTAGAAACCCCACGGTCAGTTACTAGGCAAGTACAAAGAAGAAATAGAGACAGTCTATCTGTCTTTACTTCTGTACAGATTGCTGATGTCAGAATAGTTTATCAGATGATTCTTACCCTGTCCTCCACCCCTTCAACCACATGGCTGGCTGGTGACTCACTGTTACCTTAACACCAACTAGTATGATCATTATTATTATTATAATAAACAGGGTGTCTCATTGTCACCCGTACTGATCATGCTTATACAATTCACCAACTTAGGCATTTTGTTGACTTCCTAAATGGCTCTTTAATGACGCTAACCAACAAAAATTTAATTTTTGGTCCAGTTCAAAAAAAAAAAAATTAGTCGTTTTAATCTAACTTTGATGCTCTTATCACGAATCTACGCACCATTAGTCCCTATCAAATAATATATATTTTTTTTCATATCTTATGATCAAAATTTTGGCTATATTTAGGTTTGAAGATCTACAGTCATAGGTATTATATTATGCACAGATATCAAGTGTGGTGAATGCTATATCACACTAATCTTGGTATGAGTGTAGAGACAGATGATCATACAGTCATACAAACATCTGGATCACATTTTCCGGGCTTTCTCTCTTGTGTTCAACATCACTCCCCATCACCAGGGTTCAACATCACTCCCCATCACCAGGGTTCAACATCACTCCCCATCACCAGGGTTCAACATCACTCCCCGGCAACAGTGTTCAACATCACTCCCCGGCAACAGTGTTCAACATCACTCCCCGGCAACAGTGTTCAACATCACTCCCCAGCACCAGGGTTCAACACCACTCCCCAGCACCAGGGTTCAACACCACTCCCCAGCACCAGGGTTCAACACCACTCCCCAGCACCAGGGTTCAACACCACCCCCCCCAGCACCAGGGTTCAACACCACTCAGCACCAGGGTTCAACACCACTCCCCAGCACCAGGGTTCAACACCACTCCCCAGCACCAGGGTTCAACACCACTCCCCAGCACCAGGGTTCAACACCACTCCCCAGCACCAGGGTTCAACACCACTCCCCAGCACCAGGGTTCAACACCACTCCCCAGTGTACGGGTTGTACTTATAACGGCTGCATCACGGCTGTTCACGTGATTTCCAACCTCTGCCCATGTGATCTGGCATCAGCCAATGATAGGCCTGCCTTTTGAATGCCTCAGCGCCAGGCGGCCTAGTGCTCAGTTACCATCGAGACTCAGGGCAGGACAGACGGACACAGGCATAGGCTCTCAGCTCCCATATATCCAACGCCTCATTAAACGCTACCAAAACCCAAGCTCATCGTCTGTTAATATTACCAAATCTATGAAAAGAACCCCACAACACAAATGGTGACAGCGTGTGGGCCTAGATTTTGTGTAATCTGAGCAGATTTAACAAGAAAAGGAAGAGCCGGTGTTCAGTGCCTCCAGCGTCAATATCAACCGTCGCCAGCGACTCACCTTCCCTCACCCGTGACGTCACCCATCCAAGACTCTTCTGAAGCAGTGTCTCCAGTCTTCTGGCTCCTAATTGCAAGTAAACCTCCGAAGAGTTGATCTGGGTTTTGCAATTAAGCCAACAAGTAAGCCAGTTTATGGGAAGAGCCTAAGCCAAGCCTGCAGTCATCCAGTCTGTCTCTTGTCATCCATCCTGCATTTCACTGCTGTGTGCAAGTAAGAGAATTCAGGTTCACAGTCCTAAGAGCTAAGCCAGCTTCTTCCAGAAAGCCAGTTATACAAGTAAGCCAGTCGTTTCTTCAGCAAGCCAGTTCCTTGCAGTTTTGTCTCCAATCGCTCTGTGCTACAAGTTGGACGCTTGTCAGAGTGATCTTCACCATTCCTGTGGCTTATTGTACAAAAAGCCACCTGGGTTAGTAGTCCCAAGGCCGTGAGAACTAGTGTACTGGCCGGACCCCGTGACGTCATCGCCCACCGCCAGCGAGTCAGGCAGCAGTGACGTCATCCACGCGCGCGCCACTCACCACCCGCGCTGGTGTAAACAAAGAAACCACCTGCTCACACTACCCTCTACCAGCCAATATTTTGTGGTATTTCTACCCTATCTGGGGTACCAGCAGCATTGTTTCTGGCTCACATAGCAAGTCGAGAGTGTCTTCCTTCATCCCAGAGCGCCAACGTAAAAGCTTGCTGTGTGAGTTCTTCGGAAAGCGCATTTCTTCAAGATTGTAAGCAGTCAACGACCAGGAATATATTCTCTCCACCTACACTCGTCGTTCATTCATCATTAGACTTTATTCTATTATAGACATTCGTGTGTGTGAGACATTTAAGCAGTGAATTTTCTTAGTGACATTTAAAGACTTGTGTTTCAGTTTCGTGTAAATTTATTTCAAATACTTTTTCAGTTTTTCATGTATTCCGTGTCTCATTTTATATCTATGTTCCTTGTGTAAACTCGTACACATGCAGTAAGTACTTGTGTATAAATTTTCTTGTCCTTCAGTGCAGTATTTGATTTATTAGTTATTATTGCAGTGTGCATTAAGTCCCTGTCCCTTCATTTTTTTCCCAGTGCATTCCCTTGTGTTTTTATGCA
>WNWK01038026.1:0-18158 GCA_009830355.1 Cherax destructor | reverse complement strand
GTCTGATAGGGCCTCTGCATACAGTTTCACTCCGTTCTCTACAGTCCCTTATTTGTGACTGAGGTAGCAGTTTCTGATACCATGTCCACATTGCTTTTAGTTCTTTAGGTTTTTTCAAATTTTTCAGTTCCTCTTCTAATCTCTGTATCTTAGCCTCTGTGTTGTGACTTGCTTCTCCACTTCTGCTTTCTGCAGCTATCTTCTCCTCCATTTTCTTGCTTTCTGCAGCTATCCTCTCCTCCATTTTCATGCTAAGCTCCTCTAGCTTCCTTCCCCACTCATGTTCCCTTTTCATGAGCTCTGCTGCCCAATCTTCGTTTGCAGACTCATCCTCCAGTCCCCTAGTTTTCCATCCTACTCTCTGGCACCCCATTTTTTTAAGATGCCACAGAGTGAAAACTATGTATTTCTGTGTGGTTGTTTTGTGGTTGATTGCCTGAGTGTTTGTGTGGGGTGGAGGGAGGGAGAGGAGAAACTGGAGACAGTGGGAAATGGAAGAGAGGTGGGGAGGGGGAAAGAGGGGGGAATATGAGGAGAGAGTGGAGGAGAGAGAATCAGAGGTGGAGAGAGAAAGGGAGAGAGAGAGGGGGAGAAGGAGGGTGAGAGAGGGGGTTCAGGGAAGGGAGTGGGGGAGAGGTGGGGGGAGGGAGCAGGGGGAAAGAGTGTGTGTGTGTTAGTTTTTTTTTTGTGTGTGTACTCACCTATTTGTGGTTGCAGTGGTCGAGTCATAGCTCCTGGCCCCGCCTCTTCACTGATTGCTACTAGGTCATCTCTCTCCCTGCTCCATGAGCTTTATCAAACCTCGTCTTAAAACTATGTATGGTTCCTGCCTCCACTACGTCACTTTCTAGGCTATTCCACTTCCTGACAACTCTATGACTGAAGAAGTACTTCCTAACATTCCTTTGACTCATAGGAGTGTGTGTGTGTGTGTGTGTACGTGTGTGTGTGTATGTATGTGTGTGTGTGTGTGGGTTAATTGTGTGAAAAGTAGTGGTGAAATTGTGTGTTATGGTGTATGAGTGTGTATGTGGAGTCTGCGAGTGACACGTCGTCTGGATTGCTCCTCTACCTGGCCTGATCTACTCACACCTGATCTACCAGGTAATGTATTCTGTGCTTCACCTGTCTTTTTGCCCTTTTCTACTAGAAATTACCAATTGCTACTTGTTACTGAGTACTTGATATCCTATTCCTTATCTTACTATGAGAGTTGACCGTTCACAAACAGCTTGGCAGTTAGGTAATTTGAACTCACACCTGACACCCCGAAAACCACGCATAGGTGAGATACTTGCGATGCAATGGTCAATTCACAGCTTCTGGCCCCACCGTTTAGTTAGTCACTACTAGGTCACTCTCTCCCCTCTCCAAGAGAGATATCATACCTCTTCTTAAAGCTATGCATGGATCATACCTCCACTATTTCACTCTCCAGATTGTTCCACTTCCTAACAATGCAGAGGGTAAAGAAATACTTCCTAACATCCCTATGACTCATCTGAGTTTTCAGCTTCCCGTTGGGTGACTTAGTTAGTGTGTCCCTTCTCTGAAACATTCTAGCCCTATCCACCTTGTAAATTCCTCTCAGTGTTTTATACGTCGTTATCATGTCTTCTCTATTCCTGTTATCCTCTGTTGTTATCAGGTTGGGTTCCCTTAACCTCTCCTCATAGCTCCAGGACTAGTCTTGTTGTAAACTTTTGTATTTTCTCCAATTTCTCGACGTATTTGACCAGTGGGTTCCATACTGGTGCTGCATACTCCAATATGGGCCTTAAGTACACAGTATACAGTGTCATGAATGACTCCCTACTTAGATGTCGAAATGCTGTTCTCCGGTTTGCTAGACGCCCATAAGTTGCAGTAGTTATTTGATGATGTGAGCCTCAGATGTGCTCGGTATGATCACCCTAAGATCCATTTCCTTATGTGAGGTTTGCACCCTTTGATCTCCTAGTGTGTACTCCGTCTGTAATCTTCTTTGTCTTTCCCCAAGCTTCATGACTTTTCCACTTGCTGGGGTTAAACTCCAGGAGCCATTTGTCAGACCAAGATAGCAGTCTGTCCAAATCCCCTTGTTATCTTTCCTGATCCTTGTTCCCTCGTATTCTCATCATTATTTTCACATCAACAGCGAACAGGGACACCTCTGAATCTATTCCTTCCATCATATCATTCACATATACAAGAAATAGCACTGGACTCAGCACTGACCTTTGTGGAACCCCGCTCGACACATGCGCCCACTCTGACACCTCATCATGTACCAACATTCGTTGATTCTTTTTTGTCAGGTATTTCCTGATCCATTGCAGTGCTTTAAGTACTATTCTTGCTTGCTCCTGTTTTAATTGATCCAGTCTCTTGTGTGGTACAGTGTCGAAATCCTTCTTACAGTCCAAAAAACTGCAATTTACCCATCCCTCTTTCTCCTGTCTTACTTCTGTTAACTTGCCATAGAACTCCAGTAGATTTATGACACAGGACTTCCCATCCCTAAATTAAGATGTACTCATTGTCATTTATGAGCCCAATCCTTTCTAGGTGTTCCACCAGTCTTCTGTGAGTACCACACACAGTACATCTGCTCCCTCCTTCAGCACCCACAAAGATCTGAACAGACTGGTGGAGTGGTCTGTGAAGTGGTAGATGCAGTATCTAGATGAGATATCTAGTTCCCCTAGCAGTTTCTTCACCTGCTCCTCTTCGGTTGGGTGCAGTGTGTCCAGCACTTGATGGGGTACTATACTACTTCAGTTTGCTGGAAGCCTCTCTGTCTCCATTGTGAATACCTCCCTGAGCTTCCTGTGAGCTCCCCTCGTTACTTCCTCAACCTGATTACCTGATCCTTGACTGTTCTCCTCCTTATGTGGTTGTATAACAACTTTGGGTCAGATTTGGCTTTTGATGCTATGTTATTCTCGTATTGATGCTGGGCTTCTCTCCTTATCCATGTATTCTCATTTCTAGCTGTTTTGCTCAACTCCCTATTTTCATGGGTCCTTTGCTTTCTATACATTTTCCAAACTGTAGCACACTTGAACTGAGCCTCTCCACACCTCCTGGTAAACCATATGTTTCACATAGTTTCTGTTGCCCCTTGGTACGAACTTCTTCACTGCCTCCCAGCACTTTTTGGTTACGTTTTCCATTATTTTGTTTAATGTCTTTCTATCTAGCTCGCTTACCCACTGCACTTCATGTATAAATTGCCTCATACTTGTGTAGTTCCCTTTTTGGAAGTTTGGCTTCTACTGTCTTTCTCATGCTGTTTCACTCCCCCTTGTTAACACTACTACATACACGAAACTCAAGACCATGAGATCACTAGTGCCTAATGGCCTTTCATGTGTGATATCTCCTATGTTTGAACTGCTCAAGGTGAATACAAGATTCAGCATTGCTGATCCTCATCTCCTCTCTCTCTGGTTGTGTCCTTAACATGTTGTTATACGAAGTTTTCCAGTATTGCCTCCAGCATCTTGGCTCTCCATTTGTCAATCTCCTTATGGTTGAAGTCCCCCGTGATGAGTAACTTTGCCCTGCTCATGTGTTCCGTTCTGGCATCCTCGGTTAGTGTGTCCACCATCACTCTGTTGCTCACACATTCCTGTCTTGGCCTTCTACTGTTTGGAGGCAGGTTGTACATCACTGTTATCATCACTTTTGGTCCGCCAATACGAAGTGTTCCTAAGATGTAGTCATCCACTACTCCTCTGACTAGTTCTCTCATCTCCTCAAAACTCCATTGGTTTATGATGAGCAGTGCAACTCCTCCTCCCTCTGTCTTTCCTCAGGATCAGATAACTAGATGAGAAGATCACATCTATTATCACTTCAGTGAGCTTTGTGTCTGTGATTGCTATAATGTCTGGGGATGCCTCAGTGATTTTTTCCTGACACTCCTCACTCTTATTTGTAATTCCATCTGCGTTGGTGTACCACACCTTCAGCTTCTTTTCTTGAACTGTATTCTAGGGGGTGGGAGGTGTTGGTTCTGGATGTGCGTGTGGTAGGCACGTCTGGATATTATGGTATTTAGCTGGTGTGGCAGTATTAGTGATGGGAGGGTGGCAACTCTGGGCGTGGAGTGTGGATCAGCTCTTATTGTGTTTGGTTGGAGTGGGGTGGTAGGGGTTGATGGAATGCTGTGGATGGTTCTGTGGGCAGTTGTATTTGCTGTTCCCTTTGAGGTTGTGCTTCCCTGTCTATCAGAACCTGCCCTGTCCCCTTGTTCCCTCTTCCTGCCAATGGCACATTCTTACTCTTTCTCTCAGTTGTTCCCTTTCTGGGTTATGTTGCGGTCGAGGTACACTTGCTGGTATTTTTGGGAATACTTTAACAGTGGTTTCCACTGCAGGATTTTGTTTTGGACCGTTTCTGACTTGAATGTCAATTCAATTGGGCAATTCTTTTCCACTTGAGTCGTGTCCTCTCCGGTTACTGCAATGATGCTCTCAATCTATTTTACCTTTTTCTGTCTTCTTTCATCATAGGTCTTCCCTTCTGCCTCATGGAGCCCATGAATAATGAGTATCCTCTCTCTTTTCTCATCTCATTTTGTAACTAAAGTATCTCTTTGGTTGTCTCCCTTATCATCTCCCAGACATCCCGGTGGCCTGGTATCATTTCCCCGAGTAACTTCTTTGCTCTTTTTTCCCCTTCAATCCTCTCACTCTCCACTGTTGTTCATTTACCCTACTTCTTGTTCTTATTGGTGTGTGCATGTTTGTGTATGGGTTGGCATAAGTGTGTTAGTAAGTTAGAGTTGTGAGAAATTACCTGCATGAGGTTTACAGGGTATTACCTGAATTATTACATGTAAGTAATTTGGGTGAGGTAAGTGGGACTTAGTCACAGTAGGTCACAGGACTGTCACTCCGATGCTCACTCCTTCACCACTCTTACAAAAAAGCTTGACCTGACATTAAATTAATAATTACAATATTAAACATTAATACCATTAATGATAAATTATAAAATAGTGTGGACTGTATAAAAATTAAAGGAAACGATCTCCAGAAAGGATTAATGGGAACACTAATACACACAGATAGGGTAAGAATTTTCTAATGGATACCAGGCACATATGTACCAATACTTAGATAATTATGAGAATTTATATTGTCACTTACCATTTATATTGTAGATGGATCACACCACAATGCCTACCTAACAAATAAAATCCTACTGGCTAGCAAGAAATCTAAATGAAAATACTAATGACGAACATACTGTGTTGCATGGCAGTCTCGTTATTTCCACGATCACCACCTAATTCTGGAGGCCCCGCAAATTATCTGTCCCTATTCTTTAGCATGGGACATTTCAGTACTTATTAGCTATAGTGTGAGGCCGATCCAATCAGTTATGGCCTCGATAACGCCAGATTACTAGACAATTTCACCACAGCCAGTGTTTACACATAAATTCATTATGGCGGGTTCCTGTATCACTCCGCGGCCGCTGAACACCCTCCTTCACACAAAATTTCTTGAAGGGTCAAATCAGAGTCACATTTTAATACACAGTTATCATATTATTCATATTTACACATGCAGAATTTAGGAAAATTATAAAAAAAATTCTTCAAGAGTTACTGTAAGTGTTAGTATGAGTGTATCACTGTGTGTTTGTTAGTTGTACGTGTGTGTGTGTGTGTGTGTGTGTGTGTGTCTGTCTTTGAGAAGAAAGATCACTTTATGTACGCTAGGCTACACAACTCTTCTGACGGTTTTTAGAATTATCTTACGCTGTTCCAATTTAATTATATACTAACATTCAATATTATATACTGGTGCGCACGAGATATTGTTAAAAACACTCATGGTGCACTCAGCATTGCCCATGTAGTTGAAAATTAGTCACTCTTTATAATATGCTAGGCTACACAACTCTTTTGTAGTTCTTTAGTAATAGTTACTCTCAGCACTGTCTGCTTTTAAGTTAGTCATTGTTTATATTATGCTAGGCTGCTCTTCAACTCTTTCAATTTTATTTTGCTCTATTCCTAATTATATATAATAACAATTACTAATTATTTACTTATCCTAATGACTTACTAAATATTGTCAGGGATACCCCTGCTTATCCCCTGGCACTCAAAGGCAGGAAGAGAGTGATCCAATACATCCAGCTGGGCGAGACACAAAAACAAGAGACCGACCAGATTGCTCACACATTTTGATGAATATTCGGCGTTTGCAGTCACAGCGTAGTTGAAATCCTCCTCACGGTGTCTTATAATGTCGTACGATTTCTGTATTACTTATTTTATTATGCTCTTCTTATCATACATTCCAGTTTTTGTCACTGACCCAATCCCATCAATATCGTGGTATTCACACGTGTTTCCTTATTATTGTGGTCATAACCAAGACCATATGATATTAATTATATTCACAGGTCACTTCTGGCAACACCAACTGCCAGAGAACTTACTCTATTCTTGTTTTATCTTTCTTTTTCCAAATCGATCATTAATGACTATATCACTGCACTACGGTCATCACTGACCAGTTATTTACACTCTTTTCTGATTAAGGTCACAACCTTGACCTGTTGTTAATATCTGTTTGTTATCATCACTCCTGATTACACTGGTCAACAACCAAAATGGTTCCGAGACCAGAGTAGCAACAGGCTTGCGGCAGTGTGTTTCTTACCACATTCACAGTCTCACTGACCTTCATTATTGTTCCAACAAACATAGAAGGTGGTTGTGCTCTCCAAGTTTATATATTGAGGTGAAAGGTAGGTGATTTTCTTAGCCAAACACTTTTTAAACTGCTTTCTATGTGAATGGGACAGCCGTGCAAGAGGTTCCCACTACATCAGGAGAGACTGGCCACCTCGTCAATGATTGGAGCCTGGGATGAAAAATGTTCAACATCCACCTCTCATTGAACCAAACACTTAAAACTGGGGCTCATGAAAAACTTTGTAAAATCTTTGAACAAATCTGGTCAGGGATTCAAGTATTTAACATCAAAATTACCCTCACTGAGCGATGCTATGATAAGAGAGGGAATCTTCAATGGTCCTCAGATTCGAGAGGGTCTTTGAATCAGACCTTCATGGGGAGGAGAAAGCTGCTTGGGAAGCATTCAAGTTAGTGGCGAAGGGATTTCTCGGAAACAGAAGGGAAGGCAACTATGAAGAATTGGTGGAAAACCTCATCAAGGCTTACAAGAACATGGGATGTAACATTTCACTTAAAACCCACTTTTTGGATTCACATTTAGACTTTTTTTTCCAGCGAACTGTGGTGCAGTTGGTGACGAACATGGTGAAAGGTTTCACCAAGATATTTCAACCATGTAAAAATGGTACCAGGAATAATGGGGCACAAGAATGCTTGCAGTTTATTGCTGGACATTGGCAAGAGATGATTCTTCAGCCCACTATAAGCAGCAAGCAAAAAGACAGAGAGTAGGTACGGATTAGAGTTTAAAACATACTGACACATATTGTACGTTATAATAAAATAATCAAATATTACATGTCTCGTATCTTTAAACCTATAGCCAATATGCTTTCATAGGGAGTGTTTTTCGTGTGCAAATTTGGGACTAGTTCCTCTACGATTTTCCAAGTTTATATTATCATGTATCTTTCTCGCTTGTATTCCAGGGAATACAAATCAAGGGACCTTAACTGTTCCCAGTAATTTAGGTGCTTTATCGTACTTATATGTGTCGTGAAAGTTTTCTGTACATTCTCCAGGTCTGGAATTTCGCCTGCCTTAAAAGGGGCCGTTAGTGTACAGTAATATTTCACCCTAGAGAGAACGAGCGATTTGAAGAGAATCGTCATGGGATTCATACGATTATGATTATAGATTTCCAGATTCCGATTCTGCAAGAGGACGGCTCAGCGAGTGGATGTCGGCGTATTCATTCTGAGCACTGAGACCTAAAGTTACATTTTCTGGGTTATCTTGAGTAATGGATTGATCAGAGCTGAGAGGAAACTTGCTTGCTGTCACGTCGAACTCCATCCCTTCAAGAGGGTAAGACGGTGACTAACTTGCTAATTCCCCCCTTTTACCCCTTCACTCCCTCACCACCCACCACCTCATCCTACCCCAATTTATGGAGACTTTATTTTTAACCAATTAACACTTACATCTAACAATGTAACATCTGCAAACCTACTATGGAAGGACACCACCTCTGAAGCAGCTGAGCCAACCAGTATCTCCAGGAAGCAGCCGACCTACATCAAGCGCCCTGTTACCATCATTCCCAGCCTACGCCCTGCAATCGTTAAAAAAAAGTCAAGTGCAAAAAAATACCCCTTGGCAACTCAGCATCATGTAGTTATACATCTAATAGGTAGACTGATGGGAAGAATGTTATACCCCATTCAATGAATTTTATGAATTCATGAATAACAAAACACTACACACACACACACACACACACACACACACACACACACACACACACACACACACACACACACACACACACACACATACACTTGTATTAATATACTCCAAATTGGTTAGGCCACTTACCTTTATTACCCCATTTCCTCTCCCCCAACCACCCTTTTCCCATATTTCCATCCTTATCCATGATTCTTCCTTCAGCATCTTACCAAATCTCTGGTCATAACTCGGACTCTGTGGCCCAGCGACATGATTCACATTCATGGGCTTGGCATCCCTAGTTTTAAGGGTTCTCATTATCCATCCTATTATTTTCCTAGCAAATGTGGTAGATACATTATTGTGATTTTTGAAAGTGAGATCCTCTGACATTATCACTCCCAGGTCCTTCACATTAGTTTTTCGTTCTGTTGTGTGGTTGGAATTTGATTAATACTCTGATACAGTTTTTATTTCCACGAGTTTTCCATATCGTAGTAATTGACATTTCTCTTCAATGAACTTTATATTGTTTTCTGTGGCCCATTTAAAGATTAGGATGATGCAGTGTCTTCGATGAGTGACACTGTCATGCAAATTCAGGTGTCATCCGCAAACGAAGACACGGTGCTGTGGCATTATATCTCTGTCTGTCAGATATGAGCATGAGGAACAGGATGGGAGTGAGTGCTGTGCCTTGTGGAACAGAGCTTTTCACTGCAGCCGCCTCAGATTTTACTCTCTTTACTATTACCCTTTGTGGTCAATTTGTGCGGAAGTTATAGATCCATCCACCAAACTTTTCCTGTAATTCATTTATCACGCATTCTGTGGGCTAGTATATCATGGTCGCACTTGTCGAAGGCTTTCGCAAAATTTGTGAATACTACATCTGCATTTCGTTTGTCCTCTAGAGCATCCAAGACCTTGTCAGAGTGATCCAGTAGTTGGGACAGGCAGAAGCGGCCTGCTCTAAACCCATGCTGCTCTGGGTTGTGAAACTGATGGGTATCTAAGTGGGTGGCGATCTTGCCTCTTGGAACCCTTTCAGAAATTTTTATGTGGGACGTTAGTATTACGAGTCTGTAATTCTTTGCAATTGCTTTACTGCCACCTTTGTGGAGTGGGGCTATGTCTGTTGTTTTTAGTGATTGTGGGATAACCCCTGTTTCCATGCTCCCTCTCCATAAGAATGCTAGAGGCAAGTGAAAAGGGCTTCTTGCAGATGTTGATGAACACGGAGTTCCGCGAGTCTGGAATTGGAGGAGAGTGCATAAGCATGTCATTTATTGTTTTTTTTTCGAATTCTTGTGGTGTTAGGATAATACCAGAGATTGTTGAATTAACGAAATTTTGAGTCTCGGTCATAACTTATTTTTTAAAAAGTCGACTCTTAGTCTACTTAATGGCTCACTAAATGCTAAGACATATTGGGACTTTAGTAGCTCATTCATTTCTTTGCTGTCATCTGTATAAATTCCATCTCGTCTAAGCAGGGGTTCATTACTGGGTGTTATTTTTGTCTTAGATTTGGCCTAAGAAAAGAAATATTTTGGGTTTCTTTCTTTCAGTTTCTTCCTGAGTTTCTTGTCTCCTGTATGATTCCTTAAGCTTAAATTCGATATTTGCTGCTTCTCTGACCAGTACCTTCTTTTTTAATTCAGATATACTGGCCCCTTTCAGCAGCTCTGTGATTCCTCGCCTTCGCCTGTATAGGAGCGTCTTTCTCTTTCTAGTGTACATCTTCTCTTCCTATTTATTAAAGGAATGTGCCTTCAGCATACCTCAAGTGCCACAGAGGTAATTCTTTGTAGGCAAAGATTCAGATCATTGTTGTTTAGGATATCTTCCCAGCTTGTTTCATTTAGTACATGGTTGACTTGATCCCACTGTAAGTTTTTGTTACTGAAGATGAATTTCGTGAGGCACCCTCTTAACTGATCACCTTTTGCTGGTCACGAGCCCTGCGCATTCATGTCGGTACTTCTGTTATGTTGTGATCTCAGTGTATTGTCTTTGATACTGTTATATTTAGTATCAGATCATCATTGTTAGTGAAGATGAGTTCCAGTGTATTTTCCAGTCTTGTTGGCTCTATTCTTTGCTGGTTTAAGGTGAATTTGTTGAAGAGATTTAATAGCTCATATGTGTGTGAATTTTTATCTGAGTTGCCTCCTGGGGTTATCTCTGATAAAACATTATTTGCAATATTCCTCCATTTTAGGTGTCTTAAGTTGAAATCACCCAGTAGCAAGATATTTGGGGCAGAAGTTGAGAGATTTTCCCGACAGTGGTCGATATGTGAGCCGTTTAGTAATTCGGAGCAAATGAGCGACTCTGTGACATACAGACCAACATCTCCGTGTTGCCTGTTTAATGTATGTGTGTTAGTTACCATTTTGTCCTAGGCACATGTCGATTAGACACTAGGCCTGTTGTATGTGTGTGTGTGTGTGTGTGTGTGTAAGGAATGTTTTCGCCCCGCCGGGAATCGAATCCAGGCCCTCTGTATCTGAAACGAGAGCTTTAGCCACCAGGCCACCGGGGCTGTGTGTGTGAGAGAGAGTGTATTCACCTATTTGTACTCACCTGTTTATGGTTGCAAGAGTCGAGTCATGGCTCCTGGCCCTGCTTCTTTGCTGGTCGCTACTAGGTCCACTCTCTCCCTGCTCCATGAGCTTCATCGTATCTCTTCTTAAAGCTCTGTATGAATCATGCCTCCTCTACATCACTCTCCAGATTGTTCAACTTCTTGACAACTCTATGACTGATGATAGTGTCGTCAGTTTTATTTCCCTTAAAATCTCCTCGTAGGAGACGTTAAGGGAAAATCGTGGCAAATCTTTACACGTTCTCTAATTTCGTAACATGCTTGAGCAGGTGTGGGTTCCAAACTGGTGCTGCATACTTCAATATAGGCCTGACGTACACGATGTACAGAGCCTTGAACGATTCCTTACTAAGGTGCCGAAACTCTGTTCTCAGGTTTGTCAGGCGCCCATATGCTGCAGCAGTTATTTGGTTGATGTGCGCCTCAGGAGATGTGCTCGGTATTACACTCACCAAAAGACCCTTTTCCTTGAGTTAGGTTTACAGTGTTTGGCCCCCTAGCCTGTACTCTGTCTGCGGTCTTCTTTGAACTTTCCCCACTTGGTGGGGTTAAACTCCAGGAGCCAGTTGCTGGACGAGACTTGAAGCCTGTCCAGATTCCTTTGTAGTCCTGCCTGATCCTTATTCGACTGAATTTCTCGCATTAGTGTGTGTGTGTGTGTGTGTGTGTGTGTGTGTGTGTGTGTGTGTGTGTGTGTGTGTGAGTGTGTTCTCATCTAATTATGGTTGCAGGGGTCGAGTAACAGGTTCTGCATTCGCCGCCTGGCAATCGCACTGAGTGGTTCTCTTGTTGCTGACACCTGGTGGCCAACGAGAGAGTTACTGATTTTCAGCAAGATGGCGACTGGAGGAAGGAGGAGGATCAACACCGTGTGTGTTGAAGTGTTGCGAGGAGCTGTGTACCCGGATAACGCGAATGTTTTGTTGCCTGCGATTATCCGTGATGCTTATGGCATTGGAATTGAGGAATTACGAGGCATAGCGCTGAATGGGGCGCACAGAATTTTCATCAAGTTTGCTACGACAGCGGCATATGAGAGGATTGTGGACAGCTTCCAGGACAAACCGATGGTGATCAACGCTGGCCTGGAGGTACGCTTGAGAGATGTATCAAGATATTATACATATATTCGAGTCCGAAACGTGCCATTTGAAGTTTTGGATGGGGATATTCAAGCAGCGTTTCAACAATTTGGAGTGGTGCATACGGCTGTGATGGGCAAATGGACAGACGGAATTTACGCAGGATTACAGGAAGGGTCATATTCCCTCAAAATGACTCTCCGACGGCCTATACCTTCGTATGTTGTCCTTGATGATTTTAGGACTCAAGTCTACGTCACATACGCCGGTCAACAACGAACCTGTGGGGCGTATGATCATGTTGCAGCTGCTTGTGGGAGGAGGACAGACCGTCGTCAGGAAGAACGAATGGATGACAAGGTGGTTGACAGGACAGAGAGTGTGGTGCCAGTACCACCAAGTGTGGCACAGAGTAAGTGGTGGAGTGATGAGGTGGACGAGACAGGTGTCACCTGTGAGACACTGCCTGAAGGCTCGGGTGCAGAAAAGCCGGAGGGGGAGAATGCTTCTGTGGATGGGGAGATTTTGCAGGGGGACTTACCCCATATTTTGCAAGATGCCCTCAGAGATTTTCTTGGCACACCTGGGGAAGAGTCCCCTTTAGAGCCTGGAGTTGGGCATGTGGAGTCTGTGGAGTTGCCTGGGGAAGGTGGGATTACATCACATGCCGGGGAATCTAACCTGGTGGTGCAGGATGTGGTGGCTGTGGTTCATAGGCAGGACGAACAGTTGGAAAATGTGGCTATGGATTACAGTAGTGATTCACGTAAAAGGCCTGTGGGTGGGTCCGATGAGGACGTGATCACACCCGCGCAGAAAGTTTGTACAAAGTCATGGGTAGATGCTGCCCGCAAGGGTAAGGGTGGGGTGTCAGGAAGAGAAGGGCTTAAACGTGGTCAGGGTGTGAAGGCGAAGGAAGGAGGAGCGCCAAAAGTCCAGAGGTATCGAGGAAAACCCCCTATGTTGTCTTCAGAAGTCTCACTATAAATGTTAACGGCCTTCGGGCCGAGGTGAAACGACGGTGGCTTGAGGTGACTATGCGACGTTTTCAGGTAGATATTTGTTTTATACAAGAACATAATTTCAGGTGTGCGAGGGAATTGTGTTTGAAAGGGTACAGAGTGTATGCAGGTGATTCAGGGAAATTAAAGGGAGGAGCTGCTGTGGTCATGCGCGAGGTCAGTCCTTTTAAGTTATTAGCGTGGGAGACAGGTGAGGAGGGTAGGGTGGTGAGGGTGGACGGGGTGTGGGGTGACGTGCGCGTGAGTTTTATAAGTGTGTATATGCCGGCGGATCTCTGTAGGAGTACTAAGGAACGTTTCGTAAAGGATGTTTTGCTGTATCATTTGAGAGGACTGCCTGAGATAACCATTATAGGAGGAGACTGGAACTGTGTCATCCGGGGTTAGGATGTAGAGCCCAGGGGAGCGGGCTGTGTCCTGGGAGTGCTGAGGGAGGTATTAGGAGCAGCCGGGATGATGGATGTAGTTAGAGGAGGAGGATGGTGTGTGGAGCACACTTTCGTGAGGCGGGGATATCAGGCGCGCCTAGATAGGATTTATGTAACTAAGGAGATACAGGTTAACATAAGAAACATAAGAAAGAAGGAACACTGCAGCAGGCCTACTGGCCCATGCGAGGCAGGTCCAAATCTCCCACCGGCTTAAGCCAATGCCCCGACCCATCCAGGTCAGGTTACATTCACTTAAGGAAGGAGCTCGGCATCTGACCTAGTAGCACAAACTAGTCAGGTCTAACTCACACCCACCCGCACCCACTCATATATTTATCTAGCCTATTTTTAAAACTACACAACGTTTTAGCCTCTATAACTGTACTCGGGAGTTTGTTCCACTCATCGACAACTCTATTACCAAACCAATGCTTTCCTATATCCTTCCTGAATCTGAATTTATCCAACTTAAAGCCATTGCTGCGAGTCCTGTCAATACTAGATATTTTTAGCACGCTATTTACATCACCTTTATTTATTCCTGTTTTCCATTTATACACCTCAATCATATCCCCCCTAATTCTACGCCTTTCTAGAGAGTGCAGATTCAGGGCCCTCAGTCTATCCTCATAGGGAAGATTTCTGATACATGGAATCAACTTAGTCATCCTCCTTTGTACGTTTTCCAGAGCATTTATATCCATTCTGTAATAAGGTGACCAAAACTGTGCAGCATAATCTAGATGAGGCCTCACCAAGGATATATAGAGTTGAAGAACAACCTGAGGACTCCTATTATTTATGCTTCTTGATATGAAGCCAAGGATTCTGTTCGCTTTATTGCGAACACTTATGCACTGCTGTCTTGGTTTTAGATTACTGCTAACCTGAACTCCTAAATCCTTTTCGCAATCAGTAGTATTAAGATCTACATTATTTAGTTTATATGTGGCATGGTTATTGTCCTGTCCAATATTTAGAACTTTGCATTTATCTATATTAAACTGCATCTGCCACTTCTCCGACCACTGCATCAGTCTATTCAAATCTTCCTGGAGTGCTCTAATGTCCTCATTTGAATGAATTGGACGGCCTATTTTGGTGTCATCGGCAAACTTGCTTAGGTCGCTATTTATTCCCTCATTTATGTCGTTTATGTAGATTGTGAACAACAAGGGCCCAATATTGACCCCTGTGGAACACCGCTCGTGACGCTTCCCCACTCGAATTTCTCCCCATTTATGCAAACTTTCTACTGCCTATCTGTCAACCATGCCTCCATCCAGAAAAAAATTCTCCTCCTATTCCGTGTGCCTTAATTTTCCTCAACAGCCTCTGATGTGGGACTCTATCAAAAGCCTTACTGAAGTCCATATACACAATATCATATTCATTACCATGATCTACCTCCTCAAACACCTTAGTGAAAAAGTTATTAAATTTGTAAGGCAGGAACGCCCTTTTGTAAAACCGTGCTGAGATTCGTTGATTAATTTATGCTTTTCAAGATGGCTACGAATTGCATCGGCAATTATTGATTCCATAATTTTTCCCACTATGGAGGTTAGGCTTATTGGTCTATAGTTCGAAGCTAAGGACCTGTCACCTGCTTTGAAAATAGGTATTACATTTGCCATTTTCCACTTATTTGGCACCATGCCAGTTTGCAGTGATATGTTGAAAAGATTAGCCAACGGGTTGCTAAGCTCCTCTTTACATTCCTTTAGAACCCTTGCATACAGTTCATCAGGGCCTGGGGATTTGTTAGGTTTCAATTTATCTATTTGTCTAAGGACCATGTCACTTGTGACCCTAATCGTGCATAGTTTACTATCATCCTGTTCTACATAATTAATTATTTCTGGAATATCGCTAGTATCTTCCTGTGTAAAAACTGAGAGGAAGTAAGTGTTAAACATTCTACACATTTCCTTATCACTGTCGGTGAGCTGACCTGAGTGACTTTTGAGTGGGCCTATCTTGTCCCTAATCTTACTTCTGTATACCTGAAAAATCCTTTTGGGTTAGACTTCGATTCTCTCGCAACTTTAACCTCATAGTCTCTTTTTGCTTTTCTTATTCCTTTTTATTTCTCTCTTTAACTGAATATATTGATTACCTAATTGCCCCTCTCCTCTTTTGATTGCCTATATATGCCTCTCTTTTGACCAATGAGATGTTTTAATCTATTGTTCATCCATTTAGGATCATTTTTGTTTGATCTGATTTCCCTATTAGGAACATAAGCTGTCTGAGCAGCTAGAACTATTCTCTGGAAAACGTCATATTGGCAATCACCACCTACCTGACCCACTGTCAGGTCATTCCAGTTCAGCCTACCCAGGTAATTTTTCAGTCCTATGAAATCAGCCAGGCGGAAGTCAGGGACAGAGACTTGATTTCCATTAGTAGGGTAATTCCATGATATATTAAAACTGAGTGATTTGTGATCACTTTCCCCAAGCTCATCATTAACCTCAAGATTATTAACTAGCGTTTCCCTGCTGGCAAGAACCAAGTCTAGCAGGTTATTTCCTCTAGTTGGCTCTAGGGTAGAAGCTATGGACGTGGGATATTCTGATCATAGGGGTGTGTTGGCAGATATTAGCTGGGAAGGAATGATTAAAAGGTATGACAGCTACTGGAAATTGAATATAAGTTTACTGCAGGGAGTTGGTGAGGGAGAAAGTTTTGCTGCATGGTGGCAGGGGCAATGGGAGAGGGGTCAGAATGCGGGAGACTTACTGAGTTGGTGGGAAATGTGGGCAAAGCCGTGTATTAGGAAGTATTATACAAAAATGGGCAGGGAAGAGAATTGGGGGAAATTCGGATTACAGAGGTACTTGGAGGGTCAACTGGAGGATTGTTACAAAAGGGGCGGGAATTCTAGGATGGATGAGATGGGTATTCTGAAAGAGCGTCTGAGAGAACTGCAGAATGAGCGATTTAATGCAACACGCGTGAGAGGAGGACTAGAGGAGGTCTTGTAGGGAGACAGGCCATCGGCCTGTGTTCTCCGTCGGTTTAAGAAGAGGCAGAGTGACACAACTATGATGATGTTGGAGGTGTGTCGGGAGTTGGGAGGGTATAGGGAAGGACAATTGCTCTGCACTACTGAGGAATAAGTAACTATGCAGATCACTGGGTAAAGAGTACTTGCAGGAGGAAGAGGGAGGGAGAGGGACAGGACAGTAGTAGGGAGGGGATTAGGTCTATTGTTGTAAGGACGACAGGAAAGAAATGGAGGGAGAGATTAGTGAGGAAGAGGTATGGGAGGCAGTGCAGGGTTTGAGCAAAGGGAAGGCACCTGGATTGGATGGTCTCCCTAATGATTTCTATGTGCATAATTGGGAGCCCTAAGGGATTGTTTAGTTAAAGTATTCAATTGTATGAAGAATGGGAGGGTATTGGGTAGCATGCAGAACACTGGGGTTATGGTTTTGGTGAAGAAAAAGAGGAATGTAGGACGATGAAGGATTATAGATTTATAACATTAATGTGTGCGGATTATAAGATCTTCGCAAAGTTCTAGGTAATAGGCTTAAGAAAGTGGTGGGAATGGTCTTACATAAGGGACAATGTGGAATCCCAGGTAGAAGCATGGTGTGGGTCATGGTCAAATTAGGGATTTTATTGAGAGTGGTGAAGGAGGGGGTGTTGAGTATCGATTGGAGTGCGGCTTATGATAGTGTTGACAGGAGTATGTTGTATGATATCATGAGGCGGCAGGGTTTTGGGAATGAATTAGTAGGGTGGGTAGAGACTCTGTATGCAAGAGCCAAGGTTCGGATACAGATAAATGGTAAAATTGGAATGGAGGTGCCTATGGATAAGGGTTTAAGACAGGGCTGCCCCTTGTCCCAGGTATTGTTTGCTTGCATGCAAGACCCCTTTTATCGTTTAGTTTCAGGAGGAAGGGCTGAGGGGATGGAAGGGGATGT
Organism: Cherax destructor; assembly: GCA_009830355.1. NCBI lineage: Eukaryota > Metazoa > Arthropoda > Malacostraca > Decapoda > Parastacidae > Cherax > Cherax destructor. Next base: position 694 of record WNWK01038026.1, on the reverse strand, counting down.
AGGGATTGTTGGATATGTGGATGATACTACTGTATTAGTTCGGGATGTAGAGGAGTTAGTGAATGTTTTTTTTTTTTTTTTTATATTTTATTGAAAAACACATATATACATAACAATCCAATAAATGCCCAAAAATAAAGCAGGCTCATATAAACAAAACAAGCAAACAGAACAGGAATAAACACATCTGTCATCTGTCTATATCTCCTATAATAAGAACCCGTGCCAAAAGCACAAACAAAAATGTCCATCCTACTATCCATCCTAGCTAATTTTTTCTATACAATAACATAACACACTGTCAATGAAACTGTACATACATTGTTTCAAAAACACAACAAAATTAAACCGTTGGTTACATATCTTACTTCTTCCCTACCACAAAACGCAGTACAATAGGCATGAAATAAAATAAAACCTTAAACTTTCTGCCTATAAAACAGTTGTTGCACAATAACACATAAAAACAACTGACCCCCGAAACAAGGGTCACACCACAACATCATCTTAAATAAGAAATACATTACCATCAAGCCATCACTACCGTAGACAACACTGTCTACAACACAACGTCACATTCCCACACCTGGAGAATAAGACCACACAAAACACATGTGTTGCATACATATACAAACACTCTAGAAAAAACACAAAAATATGCAGAATCTGCTCAAAATGTATAATTCAAACAAAA